>PXNZ01000388.1:0-57449 GCA_003012085.1 Trichoderma brevicompactum | reverse complement strand
GTTTATTATACTCTTGGTGTCTTAAGTCCTTGATTTATTTAAGCTATGCCTTTGTTGGGTTGGTTCTAACTCTGTTTTTAATGGAGGGCTGGGCGTGGCAACCTAAGGAGTCTGCTTTGTGGGCTTTATAGCAATTGGTGTATTATGCTGGGGCTAAGCACTTGGTTGTGGTTTTATTCTGGTGGCTTTTGGCGGGTTTGCTGCACTAAATGCATTGCTGGGTTCTGGTGTAGTTCCTTTTACTGTAAAATCCTAGGCATTATTGGTATTAGATGATCTTGGGTTTGGTGTTTTAAAGTTTAGCTGGGGCTAAGTAGTTAAATAGCTTGAAGCTTGGTTTAATGTCCTTTTTAAAGGAGATAAAGTAGTAGTAGGTATTTAATGTTTTATTAAAGGGGGCTTTGCAGTATGTTATAAGGGGTTGTGTTATGTGTGCTTTATTGTGTGCTTTTTCTGTAATTAGTGTATTAGTGGGGTGGGTTCTTTTACTGTCTTTATATATTTTTAAAATGCTTTGAATTAGAAAATTTTTCTAAATATAAGCTTTTTTAAATTTTAACTTTTTAATTTATTTGTTTTTAGTGGTTAGTTTTGTGGCTAGGATGTAGAATGTTATCTCTTGATTTTTTATTTTAATAGTAAAGCTAGAGTGGACTGACTAAAAGTAAGTAAAGTTGTTGTTATTATATTGCTTTATTTTGATTAGTTCTTGTTTAGCTTTGATAGCTATTATATTACTTTATTTATAGTTTAGGGGGACTTGGATGAATATATAGTTATTAGGCTTTTGGTTAGTCTTGTTAGCCTTGTTTTTGCCTCTAGTCTTGGTGTCTAGGGCTGGCCCTTTATTATTAAAGCTAAAGGTTATTTTATTTTTTAAGGTATTTTAGGAGTTTTTCTAGTAAGTTGTGTTCTTTAATGTAACTTATGCCTATATAACTAGCTTATTACTAGGCCTTTTTTATAGGGGGGCTGTAGGTATAGTTAAAGGGGTGGGGTTGCTTGGTTATAATTTACTCTTCTTCTTTTTATAGGATGTGTTAGCTAATGTAGTCTTAGGTGGTTAGGCTTTATGGTTATTGGAGCTTAAGTTATTAAGGCTTTTAGGGATCCTTGTAGTTTTTGCCTAGGGGAGGATAAGAGTTTTAAGGGCGGTGGTGAGTGTAGTTTAGATTTATTGCACTACTGCTAGATAGTAGCTGTTATTGTATTTTAATAGTTTATAGTTAATAATAAATATAATTTTAACTAGGACTTTATATTTAGCTTTATAGATAGTATTGATTTTGTTTAGCTGCTTTATAATGTAGTACTTGATAAGTACTTTGCCTATATATATAGTTGTAGAGGCTTTTTTATTTTTATTAAAAATAGATATAGCCTGTCTACTTAGCGGGAAGAGCCTTGCTAGTGGTTTATTATAGCCTAGTTCTAGGATTAGCATCTTGTTTGTCTTGAGATCTTTTTTATAGTGATGTTTCTTTTTAGGGGTGAGTGGCAGTGCTATGGTTTCTCCTGCTCTAGGAGCTGGCGGAGTGATTTCTCTATTTTTGGTGGGTGCTGCTTGTCTGGGAGCAGCTTGAGGGGTTTTTAAAAGGTTTCCCATGATGTTAGCTATAGGGGCTATTATCTTTGGGTCCTCCAGGGGGACGATAAAGTTGAATAATAAAGATATTTTGCTTGATAGCTAGTCAAGTGAGGGTGCTTTTTTAGTGAGGTGGTACCCAAAAGGTGGGGTACCTGTAGGTATAGGAGGGAAGCTTGCTACATACGAGTATGCAATGGGGCCTGGATCTTCAAAGATCTTTCCACAGTGCTTCACATGGCGCTCGTTATCGTATCTTGGCCCAATCTTCACCCCAGTAAAACGTGCTCGTTGCTATTTCCTCCAGTAGTAAAAGCAGTGCATGAAATGCCAACGGGTAGTTGTCCAGAAGAACCCGTTGGTATCTGCTTGTCTGCTGACTTCATCAATGCTTAGTAACCTTGAATGCTCTGCATCTGCCCAGTATTGCCAAGTTCCATTCTCACCATCACCAATCTTTTCAAACTCAGCAACTAATTCACTGTCTATGCATTGTGGCGGTAACCAGGCGGCGGCAATAATATCGTATTTGCAGCCCATCGCACGCGCCTCAGCCGTGCTAGAACCGCAATCACAGCTCGTTCCCGTTGAAGCAGGGCGTGACTGCTTGTATAATGCAATGGCGGCAGCTAGTGAGAGGACCACCAAGAGGATATCCTTGATGACATTCAAGATGCGAACATAGCCGAATCTTTTTCGCCTTCGGACTTCAAGCATCACTTCGTTCTCATTGATACCTGTCTCACCGAGATCAATCCTATATAAATAGACTGAGTCATTATTTACAATTAAAATACAGTAATAAAAGTCATGAATACAATATCTCTAACAAAAGTTATTATTAATACACTATATGCTTCGTAACAATTCAATTATAATAACATAACAATTAACCTTACCATTTTTTATACTTTTCAGGGACCAGGCAAGAACGGAATTCGTCTCACGCAGCAGGATTACATCCCATGCCTATTGGAGAAATCGACCTTCAAGTTTATGCTACCCCAGGGGTAGAGGAACCTTTGAGCCTACCTGCCCCAGGGGGTGAATGTAAAAGGGCCCGAAATACCGGCTTTAACAATTGCGAATGATGCACAATTACCTTGGCAATCATGTATTTGCTGCCACAGAGTTAATGGAATAGTCCCGAGTTTCTATATTACACTTGCACAATATATAGGATAAGTTACATAGGTATGCACTTTTAGTATAGGCAGCGTTGTGTGCAGGTGATTAAGAACCTAGATGTTCCAAAAAAAAAAATTGGTTTACAAAAGGTTAAATTGGCTGAATATTCTCGAGATACACTAGGATAATTCGGTTAATTTTACTTTTAGATATGTGTTGTTTTGCATGTGCAGGTTGTTGCCAGAATTAGGACAGCGACCTAATGAAACGTAGATACATATGATGGCCTTCCTCGCCCATTTTGCATTTCCCAATGGGTAGTTCATGATTCTCACTATGGAGCCCTATACTTTTCTATGACCTTTTATAGGAACAAGCCTTCCAAGGTCTGGAACTGGCCTTGGTGGGAGCGTGCTCTCATAAATGCTCATAAACCGAAGCAGAGCCTCTTCCTCACCTACCTTGGCAATTAGACAAGTGCCATATGCTCGACCATTGTATGATAGAATTCCAAGAGGAATATTTGCGGTTGGATAACCTGAATAAGAATTTTCAATAAGTTTCATGACCACATCACATATTTCGTAGTGCATACCTGCAGCTGCGCCGTGAATCAAGAGCGCAGAATCTGTGGGCGCAGCAAGGATTCTGACTCCGTTGGCATCGAAGGCATTGTCTAGAAGCTGTCTGGCCTTTGCCCGTAGACCCTTCTTTAGGAACTCAATTTCTTCTTCCACATCGGCATTACTCAAGCACCTATCGAGGTCTTGCTGGTCAGGGTACGCTAATGATGATTATTAGCCTTATGTGAATCTCCTTGAAGGCTCACGTAGCTTACGGTGAGGGAGGGCATTATCGCTGTGCTTCGCGTTGAACTTAATGATATCAGCAAGCGAGCGTACAGGCGATTCTTCGTACTCTTTCAGAAAGCTTTCAAAGGTTCTGTTCTTGCAATCCCAGACTATGGCGTGAATCAGTAATGTAAGCAAGATCACATAAGCTTTTAGCTCTAGCAACAGTTCATCTTACATGCAATCGGCATGAATGCCTCTTTGCCGTCGACGGTCAATTCCGAAACATCGGGGACAGCAATGGGATAATGAACAACACCGCCCGCCTCTTTCAACTTAGACACAGTCAACTCGTAAGTCTCAATCTGCCTAGTGTTAGCGCTTAACGAAAGAGACCAAAGCAATTATCGATAACTGACCATTTCTTGTGCTGTACCCTCATGCTGTCGGCACATCGAGTCGCCTAAATTCCATATCCTCGGATCCACGAAGCCTACGGACAAACCTTCCCAATTTATCTGACTAGCTGAGATCAATTTGCGGCCCAGGAATAACTCAGTTAGAGGAACAAGATCGCGGGGCGATTTTGCCAGCGGTCCGGCGACATCATAGAGCTCGCTCAAGGAGAAGATGCCGCTCATATCGACATCACCAAAAGTTGGCTTGATTGCGTACAAGGCGGCTCGTGATGCGGGAACCATGATGGAACCTGTAGTTTCGCTGCCTATGGATAGAGGGGCAAAGCCAGCAGCTACAGCAACGGCTGACCCCGTTGACGAGCCTCCAGGTGACTGTGCGCATTATCTATGAGATGAAGAGTCGAGAGAAATGATGAGGAAGAGGGGGGGAACGAACAGAATGGCCTAGGATCGTCTCGTTATCCTCAATCTCACCAACGTACGGGGACAGCGTCTGGCCGCCAAAAGCAGACCAGCCAGGCATCATGGCTGAGGTCTTTAGGCCACAAAACTCGGTAAGATTGCCCTTGCCCAAGATGATAAGGCCAGCATCTACCAACTTCTGCACCAGCGGAGCATTCCCTTTGCATTTCGCTTCTGCTAATGCGAAAGAACCGGCGGTCGTCGGCATACCGAGTTCTGGAGCCGTCATTATGCTATCCTGAGCCAGAGCACAAAAACAACGCATCAGAAACAATGGTACCGGTTTACGACTAGAACTCATACCTTCAAGACAATTGGTATGCCATGGAAAGGGCCACGAGGAGCCCCGGCAGCACGCTCAGCATCGAGAGCCGCCGCGATACTTTTAAGGGCATCTCGAGGTGCAAGCGAGATGAAGGCATTCACAGAGGGGTTATGAGCATCAATTTGCGAGAGGTATGTCTCAACGAGCTGAACACTTGTTAACCTCCCACTAACTAATTGCTGTTGCAGCTCGACGGCTGTCGCAGTCAATGGATCAAACAGAGGAGTAGACATGTCGGATGAGTTGAAGAGTGAGTGTAATCTCGCTGGCACGATGAAGTGATGACAGCCAACCTGTGAAAGCGGGTACAAAACACCTAGGATTGCCTCAGGACAGCAGTATTACACTTTGGGTGAAATGGCGCAATAATACTCCGTACTTTGCCTACTTCGTACCTTCAATGTCTGACATGCAACTAACGGGGTTCAACTCGCAGCGTCTTGTACTACTATAGGCGTGTTGGTTCAGGCTGCCAGCCAACATGCTGCTGTAAGAGAAGATCCAAGCTTGGTTGGTGTCAAGGATGGATTTCGGTGCGGAGTACTCCGTACAAAGTAGTATTATGCCGAAACTACGAGATTGCTAACCTGTACTGAACCTAGAGGCCCATGAGTGGGGTGAGGTGCGCTTCTGATAACATTGTATGTACTATGATTATGCAGAGTAGCAAGCCTAAGGTATCGTCTTCGATACTACTAGTGAGCATATTAATTGTGAAACTACCAGCGCTGTTAGTAATATCATTCTTAGGTTTAGTGTATAGGAAAGAGCGAGTGCCTGTATGGAGGAAGATATTACTCTGCAGGATCTCTTTTGCTATAACATATGCGACATAGCGCATAGCGCTAGCCACCTCCAGGATCGACGGCTCAACCCCCAAGAGGTTGCATGTTATAGGCTAATGACGGCGTTTTGCTTTGTAGGTAATAAAACGAAGCCTCGATCCTGTGAGGCACCCACGCCCCCCTCTTCTTTTCCTGGGCGTGTGCGAGCACCACCAGCAGCAACAAGTTTGAGCAGCCGAGCAACCCTTGTGGTGTTTAGGCTAGATTGTGGATTAGATGCCGTGTGGTTTTGCGTGATGATGAACAGGCAACGTCGCAAGGGAGCACAGGCTAATCCCACAGGCTTGAGGATTACTGTACGGATTACTCCGTATCTCTTACCTCACAAATCTTGAACGTGGATCTCTCCATCTATGAATCCTCTTGATCAAGATAGGTAATAAGCTAGCGTAATAACGTTAGCATGTTACCGTATGCAGGAAGATTCACAGTCGATTTTTACATAGCAGTAATACAATACTAGTTGGATGCGATTGGTGTGCTCTTTGCAGCCGACATGATGCTCTATCTGACCAACAGGAGTATTACACAGGAAGGAAGAAAGGATTTCCTGCACGTCCCTAGCTTGGACCGAACTCACCGTAAAAGAGCGGGCCTGGGAGGGGTTTGGCTCAGGTTAAGCGAGGACAGAAATCTCGGAAATCTGCAGCCTGACTATAATTTTCTTCCTCAAAGTTCTTTGTAAGGATCTGGAAGACCTCGGATGAAACTAGTTGTAGCACTCGGCAGAAGGCTCCGCCAAGGGGTGTGAGCATTAAGATAGCAATGCTACTTTGTATTGTTCTCGATTGATATGTGGATTTTTGCTCCATCGGCCCATCTCACCTTTCCATTTGCTCCACCTCCAAGGATGAGAAAAAGGGCTTTTGCGGTGAGATTACAACCTATGCCGAGCGGCGCTGCCACCGAGGTTGGCCATTTTCATGCAGTTGACAGAAATACGACCCCTTTGCTTACGTGCTCGATGGGACTTTTGAGATGCCGAATGTTGACCTGTTTTGGCGTTGGGTAGGTTCCATCATCAGTTGAAACCCAGCCATGTGTAGTTGCATCATACATGGCCTCTTGTCTGCAGAACACCACTTCGTATAGCTGCCTGACGGCAGTGTGTTAAGAGGAGTACACATTCTTTGATCAGATAATTGGGGGTCCATTGTCGAGTAGGATTAGCGACGAGCCACAGGGCATTGCTGCGGCCAGTCTTCTGCACATACAGTGTTTAGTGCTTAGAGACTGGCAACATTTAGTTTGATACCTGGACTGCTTCGTTTACGGGCACATTAAGAGCCAAATCTTGATCACCCTACTGTTGCAGCTTAATCATAGCTATTCTTTCATTCACGATAATAGCATTACTATGCCGGTCAGTGCTTGGAATTCAAAGAGCATTGAGTCTTGACCAACAATGGGCGAACCATCAGCAATGAATTGATATGAATGGCGAGAACTCATTCCAGCCCAGTACTGCATCTTCCATTGTCGTGACGTTGGATGCAGAGGGCTTCGTGAGTGTTGTTGTGTTTGAGCTTGGAGACGAGCATCTAGTTATGGAAACAAGCGCAACTCTCCCGGCATTTCGAGAAAATTTGCGTGTCGCCTACATTTACTTGATGCTACTATGGACGTTCTTGGGTTTCGTATGGGCTCGTCTGATTACGGGCATGGCGTTAACGCAGCCCATAGATCCTTCCATGGGTGCGCTAGGCATCATATCAATGGCCCAAGTCGCATTTTAAAATTGATCTACAATCTTTCACTATATCTCGTATATCTCGTATGCTGTATATTGATCTAAAGTGTGTCCATTGAGAGCTGACGAATACCATTAATTCCTGAAGGTGAAGTGAGTAAGATTCGACAGGCTTCTCTATCTTTCTCTCTTAGTCCCTTATTATCCAGGTCAATTATCGTATGGTATAGACCTTCTAGATCCTCAGGCATCTCTTTCAGTACATCCTCCACATTTAGGTGATCTATATTACGAAGTTATTTGATTACAAGCGATATACATGAGAAGGTTCCATTCGCCTCGGCTTTTAGGCTATGTGTTGCTTTGGCCTAAAGCTCCAGACCACCCCGAATGGCTCTGAGATCTTGGATTTGGTTATCGATACAGACATTGATAGACTTGGAAATATGAGCAGCGTTTTCCTTAATATCCAAGCTTAGCTTTTGAGAAGATTCGTATGCGGAAATTCTATTCTATTTGATTCACATTTTGACTTTAAAATAGCCACTTAACATAGCAACACGTCTTAGTGATGAGTCTGGGAAGTGGCGTGCAATGTTCGCATTCATCAAGAGCGTCAACAACACATATTGAGCCTCCTAAATCCTGATGCTGCGTGATGGTTTCGCAAATGTCACATAGAACAGCCCGTGCATTGGGCCCGTTAAATTGAACATTGGGCCAATTCTGATATTTTCACCGGATGTGTATGAGAAGCGTCTGGTGTTGCCTCATGAGGGAGTAAATCAAACCTCCAACAATAGCGGTAGCAGTATTGTCTCCGGAGTCTGTAGCCTCGTAGAAGGAGTAACTGAAAGATTTTATATTGCGACCCTTTTCCAAGTATCCAATTATGCCACATAGAGGCATCGTCTTTCCTTTGCCCAGATCTCCTTTCATCCAGAGCACACTGTCGCTAGATAGACGCCATCTGTTAAAGTCTGGGTGATCTACGATCCAGGGAAACGATTCCTATAGGAGGGGTCCTTTTTGCCCTAGGATGCGTTGTTTATCATAAACAGGGTCTGTTTTGCTGATCTCTTGAAGAAAATTGCTGTCAGACTCTGGAGAAGGTATGACCGTAATCAGTTACTGATGCATCACGCAACAGGCTGTCGGATACTATTCAGGTGACCATACCAGCATTAAACATCGTATTGATATTGCCCTGGATGATTGTCACGTGGTCTCCCACGATGTTTCTTGATAAGCACGAGCATTATCCATATTTCGCATTGACATGAACTACGAAATCATGCCACTAGCTGACATACGTGCAGATAGACGGCCAATGCTCAAACGCCATTATGACACACGTCTAGCTAAGCTGCGTACCCCAGTTTCTTCTACCTCGGCGTCTATGCCTCTTTGGGGATCCGATATGTCAAATGCAACAGTGCAAGCTTGTGTCACTTTGGCTTGCAATATGAATGACGCCGGTGATTGGTTGACTGTTGGCAGAATTGCATGGCTCTAATCATTACCATATATAAACACTGAGGTTATTTCCAGTCCTAGCTTCACACAAGCCCAGAAACGCCATACCATAAATCCATGATCACGGCTTGTCACGACAGCGTACATAACATCCACATGCGTATACAATAGACGAGGATACATTACCAGCATATACCCATATAATAGCGTGCAATCAGACATTGTTAGGTACTGTCTTCAGTTGCAGATATAACAATTGACTCTATGTATCATATATTAATTGCGTATGCATATTATATGATCTACCGGAGTTAGTAGCTGAGAGTACTTTAAATATTTGAGTTTAATTGTACATTTATCTCAGTTCTGCTCGGTATTTTCTCTCAACTAAAATACAACGGCGAATGAATCCTCTACCACTGGCGGAATTTTGAATGCCAGTCCTTGACAACTTAAAGTATTAAGGTTGTTAATTAGTAGTGAAGCTTAAATATGTACTTAATTGCTGTTTAGGTATTCTTTGAACGAAACGTTTAGTATATCTACAAGGGAGTGATAGGGGATGCACACTCCGTATTCCGTATTGTTATAGTTGTTAATAAACTCCCTTGGCATGTTGCTATACACGGTCTAGTCCCACACTACTCTCTTACTCCAGGTGGGCCCAAAGGTGCAGGGTGATGAAGCTTACTTCATTACAGAGTATGTTAAGGGCACTTCTGACAAGAGAAAGAGAGAGTTAGCCACACCGCTCCTGTTTCTTAATCCCTGATTTCTCTTATGATATAGTTAGTGTCTTAAATGGATGTGCGTGATAGCCGCAGCTTGAATTCCGTGAAGACGGAGAAATTGTGAAAGCTTGGCATCCAAAAGTCCGCCAGTGGTAGAGGCTTCATTCGCCAAGCATTGCTTGACTTTTTGCTCGTATAAAAATCGTCCCTTACAAATACGAACCAGGGGTTGGGAAAATACGAAAATTCGGTGAGAGAGACCACTCTATTGCTCCAACTGTCATATTAAGACGACAATCTGAGGAAGTGAGAGATGCTCTGCCCCGAGCAATTATATATAGGTCTCCCTCTCAGCGCCTGAAAGCATATTTTGCGAAGTATCAACTTCTCTAATCTAAATCTACTTCTTACTCAAGATTCTGTAGCCATCAACCACTACCATGCGTCCCGCAGTCTTTCTCGCAGCAGCTCTGAGCAGCCTTGCCGTGGCCGCCCCTCAAAACGAACCTGAGCCTAGAGCTGATATTGGTGTCATTTTTGTGTACACCGACGGAACTCAGAGTGAGCAATTATGGGTTCCAGATAGTATCTCGCAAGTACCTCTCAGTATGTGTCATTCGTCTGTTAAGTGCAATCACCCAGAGGACAGGATTTTAACGCAACATTCTAGGCAGCGGAGGTGTTGTCGACAATGTTTTCATTCTACCACCTTTGGGCTCTCAAACCCCTCCCAGACGCGCTAGCGCATTTTGCGCTTTCTTGGATGTTGAGAGCCAAGGCTTGGGGTTTGGCCAGGTGAATGGAGCCGGTGTAATTGTTCTGGAAATTAAAGATACTGTTGAATACGTTCAATGCAACACTATTTGATCAGGTCTCGAAGGGAAGCAAGAATTTGGCTGAGGCAAGTTTAATAGTGCATCTAGGTTCTGCCTGTGAACATAATTATATATATTTACTTAACGTATCATACACGAAATAAACATCTAATGAGATCGGCTCTTACTGGAAATCTGGTATCCTCTGTAGAGGGGGCTGGCTGAAGGCCGCTGCAGGGGTAGAAACTAGAGCGGGCGATTGCCGAATTTCGTCGTTCACAGCCATCTTCAGGTAAACTGTGAGATCAAACATGTGTCCTAGAAGCATCACAAACCCTCAACTCGCGGAAAGCAATATATCCCATTTTCATTTATTGACGCAGTTACGATGATCACGTCTCTACTTGGGGCCCTTGATCAACCAGATAACACGCATCGATATCCACAGAGCTTAGAGGAGATATTTTATGTTTGTTAGGTCTAGGCAACGCACGAGGCGGCATCTTTTGTATTGAGAGATTTATAAGTGATACTTATTACACACTGATAGAATGTGATATCAAGTGATAATCCGCCAAGTAAGGGAATATTTCCCTCTGAATAAATTAACTAATAGTTTAAAATTGACAATAGCGGGACGGTTTCAATTAGCAAATGGAAAGCCTCTCGGCACAGAAAGATGTTACATCGTTATCAGCTGACGTCCATTACGGTTACGGGTCCTCCGACCGACAGTATTGCGCCGAACATTCCTTTGCTGCTGGAGTGCATATATACCGCCTACGCAATTTCTGCTTTACACTGGACCAACAATAGCGACCACCATCGATTTTGGAAAGAACTGCTTGATCCCCCATCTTGTGCCCGAGCAAAGAAGAACTGGGTAACATGGGTAGCCACGGCTTCCATCTTGGATCAGCAAGGGAAGGGATATAGCGCACTAATTGTAGGAGATGACCAGATTTGCCGCCCATGTTCGCAAGATTTGAACACCGAGCATGAGTCGCATCTTCCTCAGTTAAAAATTTTACTAATCCTACTATAGATTATTAAAAACCTATCAGCATTGCTATACTCCGTCCCCTTGGCTACTTTTTGGTAGGCGTCTGTTTCACTTACCTATGATTACGTTAGGCAGCAACTTGCCTCTCGCTTATCTTGGGTATTATTTAGGCGTTTTATTGCTCTTGATTACATATTACGCGCTATTTCAGTGCCACTCTTACTGGGCGCAGCACATTTAAGCCCACATGAAAAGGCACACACCAGATGCTGTAGAGTGCCTTGTCACTTGTTGCACATTTCCGAAAGGAGATTGAGGTAAAATCTTTAATGTCCGACGAGGGCTACCAACCGAAAGTGAAAAAGGCAAGCAAATACCAATCTGTCATAAAGTAACAACTATCCTCCATTTACGTCGATACTATCTCCGGATTCTCAACCTCAAGATATAGAGACACCTACTACCAAGAGACAAAAAGACATGTTAGTGGAGCTCGATGCCGGACATCAGCAGGGCAATTCCTCTCTCCTTGCTACGCGAATCTCGCAAGAAGATACCCCAACAGCATCATCTAACTACATGCCAAAAGGCAATGAGGGCACCCAGAGACTGTCGACGTTTTCCCAACCACAGAATGTCGAATATGTTTCCCCTGAAAATGTTGGAGAGGGATACCGTTATTTGTCACTGCCAGGTCCTCGGCATATTCGCCTACTCCGCCTACTACCCCATCGGAATGAGAGTGCGCCTCTTCAATGCCAGCTCTTTGATTACCCCATGCTAGATTTAGGAGAAGGTCCGCACATGTATGAGGCCTTATCATATGTTTGGGGGAGCTCAGAAAGACCTCGTTCTCTCTTCATCGATGGACAGCTCATGCCCATCACAACAAACCTCCATGAGGTCCTCTTGCGTCTCCGCAGTCCAATGATTGAGCGGATATTATGGATAGATGCCGTTTGCATCGATCAATCCAGTATCAAAGAGCGTGGTGAACAAATTCAGTACATGGCGGAGATCTATTGTAAAGCAAACCGTGTGATTGTATGGCTTGGCGAAAACGCAGACAACAGCGACCAAGCTCTTAATAGTATACGAATGGCTGCGGATGAAGAGAATCAGAGGCTTTCCATCAGTGGTTCAGACAGAGAGGCCACTCTCGCTATACTTGAACGGCCATGGTTTCGGCGAATCTGGGTAAGTTGGGCAAATTTCTTGGGGAAATGTAATTAATGTGACATGTTGTGTAGGTCCTTCAGGAAGTAGCTGCTGCTCAACATATTGTCATCTTGTGTGGCCGCACGAGGATCGATGGATATGCCTTCTGCTTAGGGTTACCATCAGTGCTTCCATACGAAGATATCCCGAGTCATATACGTTCAGTGACCTACCTAATGAGGGGTTCTATATTTCGACCAAAATACAAACTTGATTCATCAGGGGGTATATCTTTAGACATACGCTCTCTAGGTGGGCTTATAGATATGTATCACACTCATGAGGCTACTGAGCGCCATGACAAAGTCTTTGCTTTGCTGGGTATGAGTTCTGGTAATCCGACCAGCGCTGGGCTATCATCAAATTATAAAACTCCGTGGGAAGAACTCATGACACAACTTGTCAGATTTATACTTGGAACACGAGTGCTTGTCAAAACTTGGGTCAACCAGCAGGCGGCAGTCATGTTTGGCAAAGGCTGTGTTATTGGTATAGTGACCTCAGTACACGCAACTAAGGACGCGCGCCTTGGCGACAGGCAGCGCGTGAACACCAAAATAAGAGATACGCCTGGCCCATCATGGACCATTCAAGCCACGGCGAAACCAATCGAGGTTGGTGACCTCATCTGTCACTTACTTGGAGCGGCAAATCCTTCGGTTCTCAGGCCATGTGAAGATTATTTTTCAGTGGTTATGGTTGAGCTTACTCTACTAAATGACGACGGAATGAAGAATACAGATTTTAGGGAGCCAAAACAGCCAGAAACCTCTTCTATACACGATTTTCTGCTTATATGGGACTGGCATGCTTCTGAAGGGAACATGCCAATTCGAGATTACGAGGCATGGCTTAGTTGCCGAGTGTCTGAGTGTGCGCAAGATGAATCGAGTGGTTTCCCGGATAAACGGGCTCGTTTATGGAATACAGCTCTAATTATGAGTGACGCGGGGAGCAGCGAGAAGGCTGTCATCAACACGCTTCAAGAAATGAAGAAGAGCTACATGAGAGACTTTGGAGAAGCGGATCAACACACGCTAACATGTATGGGTAAACTCGCCTTGGCATATGGGAGAACGGGGCATTTATGGGAGGCAGAGATCGAATTTTGGCGGATGATCTGGACTAGGAAAGACATTCCAGAGGGAGAACGGGACATCATCAGCGACTTGACCAACTTTGAGGCCATGTGGAAAAGTGAAGGCCACTTTCAAAGAGCCAAGAATTTTGAAAAAATAGCGGATTTGGTAAAAACTACCGGGGGCCGCCAGCTTACGGCAGATGAGGTGATCAAGATTGTAAGATCAATCGATCAAGATTTAGCGGTGCTTCTCATCGAACGAAGGCTCAGAAGGAGTCGAGTCGCAAGAAGAGTTGCGACAGAAGCAGAGGAGAGACTCAGCAGGATTCGAGAAGCCAACGAACCGCCTAGCCCGGGAGGTTATACAATCAAAAACATGGAAGGGCTCCTAGCGGAGGCGATAAAGAAAATGAACATTGAGGCAACATATCTTCTGCTTCGCCAGGAGGGCATCATGGTCTCAGAAGCGATGCTCATAGCGGCAGTCAAGAGTGAGTACGATTCGGTGTTATGGTGTCTACTTGGAAGAGAGAAAGACAACATTCAGATTACAGAAAAAGTAGTTCTGGAAGCAGCAAAGAAGAGCAACGAGTCAGTATTACAGTATCTACTAGAAAGACAGGGAGACAAGATTCGCATTACAGAAGAAGTAGTCAAGACGGCAGTGTGGAATGAGGAGCGATCAGTACTCATGTATCTGCTTGGGCGATGGGGCGACAGGATCCAAATTACACAAGATGTGGTCATAAAAGCAGCAAAGAACGAGCAATTCCCAGCGCTTAAAATCTTGCTTCAGGAAAGGGCGGACGAAATCAAACTCACAGAAGATGTAGTGGTGGCAGCAGCAAACAATAGGGAAAAAACAGTTCTATACTCCCTACTGCAGGAAAGGGGGAGCGAGATCCAAATCACAAAAAGAGTGGTTACGGCGGCAAGAGCGAATGATAATACACTGGCATTGAGGTATATACTTTATCAAGGGAAAGAGAAATTGAAATCGATAAAGGATTAGTTGTGGAGAAAGCAGAGAGTATTCACACCACTAAGAGACCAGATTTTGCCTACTCTGCCGCCGTGTAGCATGACATGATTATAGTTGAAGGTTGTATTTTGTGATGAGTATGAAGTTACTATCCATCATCCAAAGAGTATAATGACTATCTGTAATCTAAGGTGGGCTTGCATCATCATCAAAATGTAAAATCGGAAACTGGCTGAGCTTGCTACCAACCATCAATTCTGCCACTATGGCTATGTCCCTACACGTCTCGTATTTTACACCGTTTCGAATACATAGAGGGAAGACAAAAAAAGGATCTGCATTCTTTGTGGAAAATGCAACACTAAGAGCACTCTGTCATACCACACACCCAGCTACTGCTCTGGCACTCATTCCATCATGAATATGGGACCGGACATGGATCCGGATTTTCCAGGTGGCTGTGGTCATATGTGATTGTGACAGTGGGCGTGTTGGGTTGTATGCCATGGCTACCCGGCACACTAAATAGAGTGGTGCTAATATTGAGCTGTAGCAAAGACTGGGTCGGGAATGTAATTGCATAAAAGACGAAAGAAAAGAATAAGTAATTGAAGGACTAAGGGAATAGGGCAATTTATCAAATTGAAGGGCGGCTAGAATGTCTGCTGCTCCTTGCTATTCGCTGGCAATTTTCTCAGCATTATAAGCAGATGTGAGTTGAACACGTTGGCTATACGTGCTGGTGGAGTTAATGTGATATTATTAATGTAACTTCATTTTGGTAAACACACAAGTATGTATTATGCGCTATAAATCAGTAGCAGATGAAGTAGCGCGCAATTTACAAATGCGATGGGAAATCGTGCAGCTTTTCGAATTCTGCTCTCCTGGCTGCTAGACATGGAGTCATACTTATGCTCCATAAACCCGTGCCAGCTTCCCCTCTCCCCTCTCCCTCTACATATGACGTTTCTCCGCCTCTCAAGCAAAGAACAGATTTGAAACTTTAGCAAGCAGAGGGGATTCAGCATTACAAACCTCTTTTTTTGAGGCACACGCATTGTCTTTCCGCGGTAGCTCAGAAGGATTCATCAAACCATCCCACTTTAAAAAGGGATTCCTGTACCCACTTTTGTAGACAAGCATAATATCTCATTGGCCACCTCGCATTCTATTCATCATGATTGGCTCGACGATATATTTAGTGGACCCCCGTGTCGCCTCCTTGGAAGCCACGGTTGGAGAAGAGTCCGCACTGGTTCATTATGCTGGTGGATGGTGTTTTGCGGATTTAATGTATGATGGAGCCGAAGGTGGGAAAAGAAGCGGAGATTAGAAATATAGATGTGGTGATCATGGAAAGGGCAAAGAGATATAAGAGGGAGGTGAGTTACTCATGAAAGTTGTGTTGTGGCTCTTCAGTCAAACAGTCATACAGCCTCTACCATTTCACCGATCCTCATCTATACCTTGTCACTCAAGCCTCATATACATACAATTATACATATATATATATATCTCCACAATGTCTCGCTACGCTGCTGTTCATGCTTGGGATAAGATCAACGGAGCTGGCGATGCCCGTCCTACTGCCGAGCAGATCATCAAGGATGCCGGCAAGGAAGACCTAAAGGGCCAAGTCATCATCATCACCGGCGTCTCTACCGGAATTGGTGCTTCTAGTGCCAGAGCACTCGCTGCTACGGGCGCTTCGCTCTACCTTGCTGGCCGAAGCATTCCCAAGGCCAAGGCGGCTCTCTCGACCATCGCCGACTTGCCCAACGTCCACTTCCTCGAGCTTGACTTGGCGTCGAATGCTAGCGTCAAGGCCTTTGCCGCCGAGTTCCTCAAGCAGTCTGGCGGCAAGCTCAACGTGCTGCTGAGCAATGCCGGCGGCATCCTCTATGAGCGCAAAGTCACTGTTGATGGCTATGAGCAGCAGCTCGCCATCAACCATCTGGGCGCCTTCCTGCTATTCGCTCTCCTCAAGGATGCTTTGATCGCCAGCGCCTCTGCTTCCAACCCTAGCCGCGTGGTCAACGTCACCAGCTATGGACATCGCCTGGGACGCATCCAGTGGGACGACCTTAACCTCGAGAAGGGCGAGTATAGCCCTGTCGCCGCCTATTCTCAGGCAAAAATTGCGAGCGTCTACACAGCTACTGAGATTGACCGTCGGTATGGTGCTCAGAATCTTACCGCCTGGAGTGTCCACCCCGGCGGTATCGTCGAGTCTTCCTTTTTGGAAAACAGCGGCGCGGATAAGGATACCATTGATAAGATGATTGAGATGTGGCCCGCCAAGATATTCAAGACCAACGAGCAGGGTGCTGCAACCCAAGTGTGGGCGGCTGTTAGTGACGACGTCCTGGCTGATGGGGCTAGGGGGAAGTACTTGGAAGACTGCTCCGTTTCAGTCCCCAAGGAGCAGTCTGACTTTGGAGAATTGAGGGGATATGTCGAGCATACCTACAACGAAACTGATGCGAAGAGGATTTGGGAAGTTAGCGAGAAGCTGCTCGGAGTCAAAGCTTAAAGTAAAAAAGGCGGTTGATGCTTGAAGCAAGATAAATAACAAAGGCGTAGTGTTCAATATATGTTTATAGCGAAGAAATCATATCTTATTATATCCAAGTAATATGCAGGCAGGTAAATGTTCCTGGAATCGTCTATTCAAAGGGTCTCGGCTCATAAGGCGTCCAATAGTTTCTTCGACGCCCCGTTATCTCATCGAATGACACGCAGCCGGGGTTGAAGTGATCGACACTATCGCCAATCGGCCACATCGCAGTGAAGAGGACCTCATTGTCGGCGCACAGCTGAGGCTTCTTCCACGTGGTCCAAGCAAGGTCATCCACGAGACTAAGAGCAATGGCGCGGCTTTGATTGACAGCCTTCTCCATGTCAGTGGTTTTTACGCCTTTCTTGATGAACAACGCATCGGCTGACGCATCTGGACTGGCCTGGAGGAGAATTGAGCGCATGAGGTAGAGGTTGTTACAGATATGATGCATGACGGCTTTCAGAGCGGTATGGATTAAGTCATCCGTAAAAGTCCAATTTTGCTGAGAAGGCAGGGCGGGTTTCAGGTAGTGTGCGGCACAGCGATCAATAGCTTCGGCAGTTCTGTTCCTTTCGTCATCATCCACCGTCAGAGTAATGTCTCCCGGCAGTTTCGAAGCTTCGTAGTACGTGAGCGTCGCGCCCTCCAGCTCGCCGATAAATACATCTGTTAATACGCTGGCCGAGACCAGTGCTGCTAATCTCTTGGAGAAGCGAGCGACAATCATGTCTACAACTGCCTGCCAGTTGACAACATACTTTCTCGGCTGAACAAAGACACCCTCTAGGTAGGCCTTTATGTCCATCAAATGCTCTTTTTTCGTTGCATTCAGCCTGATAAGGTCCGGTCGATCCGGGTCGGTATTGGAAACATTGATAGGAAAAAAGAACCCCGATACCATGGATGAAAAGTCCATTCGAACACGGTCACCTCCAAGCCCATCATAGCGCTCAGCAGCGGCCCTTGACCACAGATAGGGCACCAAGGAGCTGTCACTCGTCACCCTATCCTTGGCGATCAGCGTCCGAAGGGATGACTCGAGCTGCAGACCGGAACTGAAGTTGCAATATATGACCTCAAAACCAATCTCCATGCGCATGATTCCGTCCCAGCCCCATTTGGTGACCAGATCGCACATGGTCTTTGCGCGGTAAATTTCACTCCCAACAGTGAACCACTCCGAGTTATTGTTAGGGCACAAGATGCTGTCTTGTGAATCTAGCGTTCCTATAGGGCTTTTGCCTGCCGATGTGCCATCCAGATAGAGCAGCTGCACATCGCGCGTTGTCTGGTAAGTCTGGAAATAACCTCTGACTCTCCCTTCAGGATCACTGTCCGGGTCACTGTCTGTTTTTGGCTGTTCAAGGGGTTTCTGCGCAGGGGACAGCTGCTGAAACTGCTCCTCCTCTGGACGAGGACGACGGCCCCTAGGACCACCATCTGGTACTCTAGCAAAATTCTCTGCGTGTTCAACTTCAAAGGCTAGCCACTCGGGGCCCTCGGGCGGCTGCTCAAAGTAGCCCCCATGATAAAAGGCGGTTCCAGCAGGGACGACCACGGGGATGAAGCCGAAACCGTTGTGATTCAGCGAAGATCCCCACTGGCGGCCGGCAGAGTGAATGGCGTTGAAGATGTGGTTGGCGTTGGCCTTTGCACTTTCATGGTTTGGGCGGATTGGTTCTGCCGCTTGGGCTGTTGCAACAGAGGCCGCCAGCAACACGAGGAGATGCATGGCGATGACAGACATTGCTGGTGATACATGTGTAACGACTCATCTCATGGCAGGACGATTTCCTGCCTCAGGGGATGAGCTCAAGTGGTGCTGGCATGACGCGTTCCCTATCGGCCAGGCCTATTCCGCGCAAGTGGCTCAGGATGGTGACACTGGACACGATTGGCTCGCTAGGACCCTTGTTTGCAACCATTGCAAGGAGCGTTATCTGCAGCGAATCAACATAAAGACTTGTTTCTATTGTGGTAAGAGCCGCAAAAAAAATAGGTTTGCCTAGATAAAAGTATCAAGGTTGTGCATTATTGTAGTTATGGAGCTGTCTTGGCTGTATGCGTTTAATTTGTTTCCGCAGGAGTTCTGGTACGTGTAGTTGACAAATTACATGTGCTTTGGGCGAGGCTAGGCAGCAATACAAGTACAGGCACTAGGGTACCGAGTAGTGCATGCATGATGTTGTTGTTTACTGTTGCACTTGCGACTTCAATATTCATTTATTGTTGGTATGCAGCTCAAAGTGTCTTGTCTGATATTGTAGATGCAGTTGACTGTCTTGAGTTTTTACTGGCACTTATCTTGCCTTGCTCATCTTGCTGTTTGCACACTGATTTCTATTGACATCGGCAATGCATCTTTGAGAGGTTCTCCTGTATACATGTAATTCTCCTGCTGACCTCTCTGCAAATTGCCGCCATCTCGCCCTTGCTCCACCAGAGTGACAGTCAACAACAGCTTGCTAAAACCACGCTGGGGATTAAACGAATTCACTATACCTGCATCTAGAAATAACTATAAGGTAGGCAGTGAATTAAACAACCAAAAAACCAATAAAGATACATTGGTTCCGTATACTTTACCTCGGATTGAAGTTTTTCCCGTGCTTCTCTCCATGGCAACCGCCTGCCAGCTGCCCCCGACTTGCTCCTTCCTCCAGTAGCAACAAAGAAACGCGCACCAAAATCTTCAAGTCACTTTTCCCTCTCCTCCTCCAAAATTGATTTCCCTCTAATCAAAGATCCAAAACTGCCCTGTGCCACATGTCTTTGTTCATCTCTTGTGATTAAAGGAAACTCGTTTGCGTTCGTTCTCTTCATAAGGCACACAATCAACTGCCTTCTTTTTCGTTTCATCTTGCCAGGTCTCTCTCCCTCATCTAATTTCCCACAGGTAAAGGTCACCATCTGTTTTGGCGCAAAATATTACGAACCGGCCCAGATAGCAAGCTTGCCATCTTACTGCATCGCCATCCAAAGTGCTGACGCTTCCAGGCCTCGAGAACTGGGGAAATGGTAGACGCAGCCGCTGAGCATGGCCGCCTCACCCCCATTTTCAATCACTCTAGGGACGAATCTCTGAGCAAGATGGAGGGTTTGAATCCGGAGCGTGCGAGACGATTGTTGCAGCCGCGCTCTCCGTCAATGTCGCCCATCATATTGATTGGTCCTCGAAAAACAGGTAGCAACGCCGTCGCTCTTGGCGGTGCTACCACTCATAAACCGGCAAGCGTCAAACAAGAGCTCTCTCCGTCGTGGAATGGGGGAGCTCAGGCGCTTGTGCATATCCCGAAGCATACAACTTCAGTGACTGCGGGAACCAAGAGGCCTCGTGATTATCTGGAGGACGTGGAGCCGTATCAGCAACAGGAGTGGTGCTTGAGTCCTCCCACTCTACCGCCTCGTAAGTAGATGTTTGTCGAAACCACTTCTGCACCCGAGTGATACTCAACTTTCTCACAGCTCCGCCACCGAATCCTCACACCGTGTATCTGGAAAGCCTTCTTAAGCCACATTGCCTCTTGCTGACTGTCAAGTCGAGGCGTGGTGATGGTAGCTATGTCGTTGCGACTCAGTATCGCTCAATATCGAATGCTGGCCTGCTTCTCACCAATGTGATGCAAGATCAACTGGATCTCCCTATTCTGCAGCTACCAGCTCCAGGTCAAGTGAACGGGGGGCTGGAGCGGATGGTTGAAGGGGAGCTCCTGGAAGAAATCTGGTACGACCTCACTCCTGAGGCAAAGTATGCCTATGCGCGTCAAATGCGTCACATCCTCAACAACATGCGAACTGTCATCAGTCCGGTTCGCAACACACCAAGTGCACAAATCAAGAAGAACCTGCTGGGGTCTGCTTTTGCAGGCCCCTATTCTCTCATGCTGGACCAGCACGTACAAAACACGTACTGGGCGGTCCGTGTCAAGCCAACCTGCCGTCAATTTGTCGCTTTCTTGGCGTCATCGTTTGTTCCATCTGTTCCAACAAATGTTGCCACTGCTCTGACCTGTCAGTTCCGGTCGGACTATGCCATCCGCTTCACTCACGGTGAACTAAGCCCAAGAAACATCATCGTGCAGAATAGCAAGATAGTGTGTATTCTCGGCTGGGACAGCGGAGGCTGGTATCCAGAGTGGTGGGAATATGTCAAGTTCTTTGAAGCTCGCACGAGCCACGAAAATCAAGACTGGTACGACTACGCTAGTCATATTTTTTCAGACACTTATCCAAACGAGCTAGTGGCGTATCAGGGCATCGCGAGATGCCAGAGACAGTAAAGCTGTCCAGAGAGATGGCGTGGCTCACGCCATCACTCTCGTCGTATTTGTATGTTCTTCATGTTTTCATAGTCGTTTGTCTCACAAGCACATGCCCTGGACCAAAGGCCCCACATGGCCATGTGCTAGCTGAGGTCTTGGCCGCATATTTGACGATTAAGCACATGTATATGCTAGCAAAGTTTGGGGGGTGGACATTATCGAGTGTAATGTATCAGTACAGATAGGAAATAAGGCTCATCATGTGGCTTCCGATGCCAGCAACTTTGCTTGGGCAACAATTTGTGTACTTGATTGTGTTGCTCAATCATTGGAGATGGACCACTGCTTGTCCTTTCCATACTCACACGCTAGATATACATGAGTCGAAAGCTCCATGTGTCTCAGACACGCTTCAGTCATATTTTAAGCCTACTATGAATACATGTCGTAAACATACAACAGACTGCAATATGCTACAAACGTCGGTTTATTTTACAGCTTGTTTTATTCAGACCAAAACAGGTCGTCTATTTTCCGAATCGCTTGGCGACAGTTCCCCAGTTGATAACGTCCCAGATAGCGCTGAAGTACTCGGCCTTGCGGTTTTGGTACTGGAGGTAGTAGGCATGCTCCCAGGCATCGATGCCCAGCAGCGGCTCCAAGTTGCCAGTGACGGGGTCTTGGTTGGCGCGGGTGACGAGGCCGAGGTTGCCCGAGGACTTGTCCTTGACGAGCCAGGCCCAGCCAGAGCCTTGGATGCCAGCGAGAGCAGTGTTGGTCTGCTTCTTGAAGTTTTCGAAGGAGCCGAAGTCCTGGTTGATGGCAGTCTTTGCACGCACAATCGTTAGTCAGAAACTTTGAAGCGAGAAGAGCGAACGAGGAAAGATGTATACCAAGAGCTGGCCCTCGGGCTCACCACCACCGCCCTTGCCATTGGGAGCGAGGTTCTCCCAGAAGAGGGAGTGGTTGACGTGGCCACCGCCGTGGAAGTTGAGCAACGGAGCCTGAGCTGCGGCAGCCTTGGAGTCGCCCTTGGATTGAGCTTCGGCGACAGCCTCGACGGCAGCGTTGAAGCCGTTGACGTATGTCTGGTGGTGCTTGGAGTGGTGGAGCTCCATGATCTGGCCGGAGATGTAAGGCTCGAGGGCACCATAGTCGTCTAGATTGTCCTTTCTATCAGCTATTCTGCTCGATTCGAAGGGCGATTGCGGTTTGCTTCAAGGACTTACACGGCAGATCGGGAAGAGTCGCCTTGCCGCGGGTGAAGCTTGTGGTGGCCATGGCGGCGAGAGGCTTTGCGGCACGGGCGCGGAGGCCGGCGCGCAGGAGGGGCGACGTGCGGAGGAGAGTGGACGACATTGTGTTTCTACCGATTATCGATTCGGTCTTGCCGCTATTCGCAGGTAAGCCTCTCTTAGTTCGCGGGAATTGGAAATGTCGTCGTGTGGATGAGGGGCAGGGCGCAAGAGCTTGAGGGGAGCTCAACTGGGGGAGACGACGATGAAATAACAGCAAAGAGGGGCTTTCTTTAGCTGGACAAAACACAACACCGGAAGCTCAAAGGGGAATTGCAAAAGGCCGAGGGGCGCTTACCAATGATTTGCAGAGGCGACGAGCTGCTCTGAGGGAGATGATGTCAAAGGGAGCGCGGATTTGGAGCTGGGGATGGCTTCGGCTGCGAAAATGGAGCTGCGTCGGATTGCCGAGCTCTGGCGGAGCTGAGCTGAGCGCATCGTTTCGTCACTGCGGTGGGGGACCACTAAAAAGGTAAGCTGTCAGAGTGCGGGTGAAACAGGTACAGGTACAGGTGCCTGGTAGCGGGGTAGGTCTGCCAATGGGGGGATTTGCATTACCGATGAGGTACCGGTACAGCAGTGCAGCACGCCATCTGGTAAACGGGAAGCATTTTACATTGAGATGGGAGATATTGATGGTTATATGAGCAGTTGCGCTTATAAAATTCTCCTGCTTGTATTAATTATTCAGTTGATAGTGAGCTGCCAAAATCAGGTGGTCACTCTCTTGGTAGCATCAGGGAGCCGCGTCAAGACCTCTATTTCTCGAGATGCAAACCATATATTTTCAAGTTGGCATTAATAGCAGTAGGGAAGCTTCTCATATATCTTCAATCCACTCTCATCACAGCAGAGGTAGCTAAATTAAGAGTCTAGTTTCCGCTCCACAAAGTCACCTTACTATTAGTTGTTTATAGGATTGTGTAAATGCCTGTTGCATGATTCTGCCTGTTTCATCATCGTGCCATATTTTTGTGCGATGCCTCTGACAAGAACGCAAGGGAATAGGTTGATATTTGACATTCTGCAAAAGGAATACAATGTCCATTTTATAAACGGCCTCCCCGCAAGAAAACGGCCTGAACCTCACCTTGAGATATTTGAGTCTATCTTGCACCTGTAGGCTTACAAGTATAGCACATAAGCTAATCATGGCGCCGATGAAGAAAAGTCTTGGAAGGGAGACGCTAAGAGCCAGGCTAGAATGTTAGCAGGGAAATTCACAAAGATTAGCTAGAAATGAAGCTACTTGGAGATTAGCTTGTGAGTCGCTTATTTTCGGCCGCCTGGCTGGCGAGGTGGCATAGTAAGGCTTATGATATACCAGTGTTAGCTATAACATCACAGATATGCCAACTCATTCTGCAGCAAAACACATCGTGGCTGTACTCGGCGGTCAGACATCGTGACGTTTCCAAAGATCAACGACAATGTGGCCAGTAAGCTAAGGCTGAGACAGCAAAGCAGAGGCTGGTGTCACTTTCCAATGAATCAACAATCGAGATGAAGCTTTGCAGCTTTCCCTAGCCGTGAATTTCATGTCTGATTGGGCCAGAGACATTTATAGGTCGTGTCATTACAGAGCTGCGAGTCCTTGCGTCTTCCGATACAGGTATTTCCACAGTACTGGCGGATCCAGAAATAGTTTCGACTAGAGATAATATGTTCCTCGTAGCCAACCTTAGAGGCAGCACAGTTAAAAGATTATGGAGGTCAAGGGTTTCGTTGAGTGGCTTGAGGGTCTTGGCAGGCCCACCAACCAACCAAACGTTTGTCCTCTACATACAAATAGAGCCTACCACTAGCAATCTATGCAGCCTCTTAATTTCTATGTAATTCTTCATCATTAAGATTATTATTCATATATTCAAAAGCTCATTCTACCAAACTCCACCATGTTTCTTGTCAAACAGGACAACTCAAGGCCAAAATAGATAATCTATACTCTATACTTGCATCAGAAATAAGAAAACCATTAATCTCAGATTTTAAACATGTTTTTCTTCCGTAAAGCTGTTGATACCTCCTTTGCAAGAGCATCCAGGCTTTGCAGGACATCAAAGAGCTGATCTCTGCTTAAATCAGGAGATACCGTACACATTCGGAGGTTCAGAGCTTTGTTCAGCCTGGTGGTTAGCGGTGCTGCAATATTCCGCTCCACTGCCAACCGAGATATCTCTGCATTTATTTCATCATGGTAGTTCTCGAGATCCAAACTTGAATCGAGTTGCGAAGCTGGAGGAATATAGCGGAAGTTGAGAATTCCTAGCTGAGCTGGCGAGACGATTTCCCAATTTTCAAGCAGCCGTAAAACTTGCTCTGCAAATTCTGCAAGATCCACGCCATGGTCAATCATATCTCCAATCTTGTCGAGACCCAACCTTTGCAGGGTAAACCATAGTTTCATACCACGAGCTGGCCTAGACATCTCAATACCACGGTTCCAGAAGTTGACTTTTTCAGAGGAAGCTTCTTCAGCATCTCGAATGTATGATGCGCCCGTGGCGAAACTTTCGACAAGGTTGCGCTTGTCTCGGACAAGTACGAGGCCGCAATCGTATGTTTGGAAAAGCCATTTATGAGCATCCCAAGTCAGACTATCCGCTCGCCCAATGCCATCTGCAGCGTGCTTGTGCGATTTGGAGAGAAGTATCGATGCTCCATAAGCACCATCGACGTGAAGCCATAGGTTTTTGGAATGAGCCACATCAGCAAGTCCGTTCAAGTCATCCACACCTCCAGTGTTGGTGAGTCCGCAGGTAGCAACGATCATAAACGGTACTAGCCCTTTTTTCCTATCCTTTTCAATCTCTCGCTGAAGACTCGTAGGCTTGATGCGGTAATTTGAATCGCATTCAACGCGCCGGATTTGGCGCCGGTGAAAGCCTGCTACAACCACACCTTTTGCCACTGAAGAATGAGTCTGATCAGACACATATATAATGGCCTTTGGTCTTTCTTCGAATTTTAACTTGGCATCGCGTGCCGTTACAATAGCGGTTAGGTTGGCTACCGAGCCTCCAGACACGAAGATGCCACCAGCTGAAGGTGATGGAAAGCCAGCTTGTTCGGCTAGCCACTTTATGAGAGCATCCTCAACTGTGCTAGCACCAGAGCTCTGATACCAACTACCAGCTCCTACATTAAACATGGTGGTGATTATGCTCCCCAGAAAGGAATTTTCGTCAACAGGGGACGGAATGAAGCCGAAGAACTTTGGATGGCTCATTGCCACCCTATGGGACATAATCTGGACCATATCACTTATGACCTGATTCAGTGATGACCCCTGTGTTCCTGGTATTGTTGCATTTCGCATATCTCTAATCTCGTCTTCGTTTGCTATATCGACAATTCGGGATGACAAAGCCAAGTTCTGTGCTATTAAGAAGTTGTTACAAAGCTCTTCAATTAGCTGTATATGAGTCGCATTGGGTGATGCACTCTCTTCATCTTGGTATAAGCTGAGATTTGTCATTGCAACGGTGATATATAGGTTTTATAATCAAAATGTGAAAGAGTAAATGAGGTGCTTCCGATTTCTAGGGGAATGATTGTATGCTCTATACGGGCAAATCTATATAGATGTACTCCAAAGGTCTCTCTTTTATATCTCTTTTAGATTAGAAACGGGACTAAGAAGATTCTCTTTATTCTTTAGATGGAGCCTTTTTTTTTTCTCATGTTCTGTGCTTGTGTGGGCGCCTATATCCTTCGTGAAATCAGCCGCAAACTTGACAGCTGAAAGACGAAATTTCGTAGCTGAATTTACCAGCATTCTTTGCAGGACATAAGCATCTTTCTCCTTTCAAGTATAGGCGCTCTTTTAGCGTGGGTAGAGGATCGGAATGCCCTTCGAGCAGGCAACCAATCCGCTCCTGTAACACCTCACTGGCAATTACGCGTATGCGCAGCTTCAAGGTAAAGCAATGGCTTACATAGGATTTGGGTGGATCCATCAAAGGGGCTATGGCGGCTAAGGTGGAAAACCCAAGCTAAATCTATACGAGTCCATGAGATTCTCGACCCTGCCTAAATATCCAAGCCAAACAGCGTATGAATCGTGCAATCCTACTTCAGGTCCCACACACCTTAGCGACGAATAACCCATGGTGCTGAGAATTATCCTCTTCTAGTGGTCAGAGCCTGTTCACAAGGCATACCTAAATGAAAAGTTCTCCTTGTCTGACAAGTCTTCGAGGCCCTTCTCAAAAGTAGGAGGCCCATAGAGACGATCCCTCTTCTTGTTCTCCTTATCAAGTCCAAAGCGAACCGCTTGCGCAAGGAAGAAATTGATCGCAAAACACACCAAAACACCAGTAAAACTTTGACCAAACTCGGGAGCAAATTTCCTTTACGAGGCGTAGTGTTAGTACTGTATTGGATTTTCGGGGAAATAACCAGCACGCATTTCCATGGTTATAACTTACTGGTCGAAGCACAAAGAGCCTGTAATATTGCCCAGTGAGTACCCGATGAATGTTCCGGAAGCATATACAGCTTTCTTTGTGTAGCCGCCCGTATTCGAAGTGCCCAAACCGATACATTGGACCCAAGCCGACGAGAAAAAGTTGATCAAATAAAAGCCGAAAATTTTCCCACCTCTGCTGTTGTCGTTGAGTTGCCAACTTGAGTGCATGCATGTTAGTGCTCTGAACCAAAGAGAGAGAAAATGATGCGGGGTGGTATTAGCTTACAGTAGTGAGCAGCCAAGAATAACTGGCAGGCAGGAAAGCGAGATGATGAAAAATCGAGAGTTTTTCCAGTGTCTGCCAAGGTAGCCTGAGCCCAAAACGCAGATGAAAGCCATGGCACCGGTCGGGAGGTTGAGTAAGAGCGAAGTGTAAGCGTCGAAACCCATTCCGTTGAAAACAATAGACGCAAACTGTGTGACAACAGCTGAACCCGTGCAGCTCAACAAAGATAGAACAAGAATTCCCCAAAATTGGAACTCGAAAAGTGCTTCTTTGATTTGGTATAGTTTCACGTGCTTATTCTCAGTGCCTGCGTTATTGACACGCGTCCGCTCGATGATGCGCGCCCTCTCACTCTCCGTAAAGCCTTTAGCACGCTGTGGGCTATCAGGGAAGATCCAAAGCAGTGCGATACCCCAAAGGAACGAGATGCCTCCTGCAAATAAGTACATTATCTGCCATGGCGCCAATCGACTGCTCTGGATATGGGCCAACCCAAAATTAATGACTGGCGAGATTAACAACGATCCACCGCTGAATGAATACCATATGCTAGATCGCAAGATTTGTTCCGGGTGTGTATACCACGTGCCAACAACAAGCATGAATACCGGGTTAACGCCAGCCTCAACCACGCCGAGGAAGAATCGATTAGCGATAATGCCGGAATAGGTCTTGCACGCAGGTGTCGAGAGCATGATAACAGACCAGACGAGTGCCAGAATAGAGCAAACGCGCTTGGGATGGAACCGTTGTGCCAGCAGCGAACCAGGATACATGCCAGCTATGTGGCCAAAATAGAATACCACAGAAACCCAAGAGAATGACTTTCCTTGCGTTAGGCCAAGGTCTGTTCGCAATCCGAACACCGCTGCTTGGCCGAGCAAGCCTTTGTCCCAGTACTATTACGGTGTTTGTTAGTTGTCTGATTTTATAGAACTTACACCAACAAGTCTGAGCATAAATCGTGTTAATGATACGAGGTCTCTTACCTGAAGTGCATACGTGACACATAGCTGAGAAACACGCAATTTTAGTAACGTAGCAAGCACAAGTCAAACAGTTGGGACTTACCACTGGCATCACACGCCAGTCAATTTTTCTCACCAACGCCCGGTCCGCATCTCCATCGGTGACAACGGGCGAGCTGGCATCGTTGACCGCCTCTACTGCGGTTTTATTTTCCGTAGCCATTGAATCACTGTTGTAGCAACAATGCAATGTGAAAGGAGAGAAAAAAAAATTGATCGGCGCCCAAGGATGCTGATCCGTTGCCTACCAGCAGCGCTGGGTAGCCAGACTAAATACATGGAAAGTCGGTACGTGAAAATTCGCCCAGGTCCCACTCAGGTTCAACGGGATCAGCACTAGCAGATCCAGTGGATTGGTTCATGGTTGCGAAAAGCTTGATAGGTTAGAGCGCGCTTCATATGCCGATCACGAATCCATTCATCTTAAGCTACAGCTCTCTAACCGCAGGCGTTTAACCAGTTTAGTTGTGAGGCACGCTCTTTGAATACCACCCCAATCTCCTCATTTAGATGGAATGAAAGACCAGATCTGCCTCTATCTACCAGGGGATTCTAAAATATTGAGCACATGGTTGAGGGATGGTTGATACAGGCGAAACACCCAAGCTCCAAAAAGCTTGAGCTACCAGCAGAGAAAAGGCATTGTTGTTTCCGCCCCGCTCTATAATTTTGTATATTAATGGTAAGCGCTTAGCAGTTAATCAGCCGAGTCGTGGCTTCAGGTACATGCGGGAACCTAACTCGAGAGGAGCACCGCGCAGCCTTACGGGCACACTATCACAACCTAGGTTAATTCACTTCCTCACAAGGTCCTTTTTTTGGATTACCCGGCGCATGTTTACATATAGGCGATTCATGTACTGTTATTAGGGTGGTATTAAAAAACGACCAGTACCCTGCATTTGGTCCTTTGAATAGACGAGCAGAGGACTGGTCGCTTGCTAAACTCCATACAGATAAGGTACTCCGTAGTGAGCTGGCTTTCAGCTCCACACCCTTTCGCATTGAAGCTATTCTCGCGGGGGGATCACCAACCTTGGAATGGACTACCGCGATGGTTTTATTGATACCCGGGCGATTTTACCATAAGAGGCTATTGGTTAAAACTGAGCATTGTAGTCTTCCCTAGGAGGAGTGCAGCATTAAAACTATATACATGTACTCTAACTGTGTCTAGCTCGTGAGCAATTAATCTTTATGCATCGTCTAATCAATGTATGCTTTCAATCCTCGTAATCTTTCCTTGGCGGCCTCAAGCACAGAGTCTGGTTTACATACGGCAAATCGCATCCACTGTTCTCCAATATGTTGGTTGGCTGGTGAGTAAAACTCGCTTGGTGGAATTGCTGCCACTCCAAGTTCTTGAATCAGGAACCATGCCAATTTGAAGTCTCTTGGACGGTCAAGAACGTGGGAGGGGAAGTTATAGTTTTCTGGTAGCTTCACTTTGCTCATGTTGACCACCACAAAGTAGCCACCTTCTGGCTCTGAGTACGGCATGTCGAGCTCATGCCATATCTCATTGAACAGATCCATCTTGGACTTCATGTCAGTGATGCATTCGTTCCAAAAGCCGTTTTCTTCAGCCTGTTCGAATCCTAAGTGATATGTTAGCGCTTATGTACATTGAATCAGAATCTGACCATGGCCGCTAGCATACCAATGGCAAACGCCTCCTGAAGTGGTGATGGTGAGCAATAGCAAATGCGTGCGTGGGCTTTCGTAACGTATGCGACAAGATCAGGTGGTCCCATAACCCAACCTGTATTCTCCGTCAGCCTGAACCAGAGGCGTTATTTAGTCTTATCTCATGAGAAGTCTTACCAACTCGCCAGCCTGTGGCATAGAAGTTCTTTCCCGCGGAACTGAGGGTCAGAGTAATGGCCTCAACCTCGGGTGAGAGAGTAGCAATGCGAGTAAATGGAACGTAAAATAGTCGATCATAGACTTCATCGGAAATTATGAGAATGTTGTTTTTAACGCAGACATCTGCAATTAGTTTCAGCTCCTTGGGGGAAAAAATCTTTCCCAGAGGATTATCTGTCAAACAAAATCAGCAACATAGCAACGATTAGTACGCTAGGCTTTGACTAACGAGGGGTGTTTAGCACGAGCATCCTTGTTCGGGGAGTTATGGCATCCTGGAATGCGGCAATGTCAAGGGACCATTCGCCAGCTGAGTGCGTTTTGGTCATGCCTGACTTCGGTGGCTGCAATGGTACAGAAACGACCTTGGCTCCAGCCATTTCGATATTGCTGATGTATCTACATAAAATGTTAGCATGAAAAGTTGTGATCCTTAGCAATATGCTGGGATGGCGTAGTGAAGAGCGCGTACTGGTCGAAGAATGGCTCCAGCAACAGAACCTCATCGCCTTCTTGGAGAAATGCCATGCAGCAGCTCAGAAAGCCCTCGTTAGCACCGGTAGTGACCGTGATTTCAGTCTCTGGGTCCAGTTTGCGACCCCAAAATGGAGAGTATGCATTGGCAATAGCCTCCCGTAGACGGAGACGGCCCTTTGGTGGCGCATACTGGTTGCAGTCTAGGCGTTCTACAGCACTTTTTGCAGCGTCAATCAAAAATTGCGGAGGATTGTAGCCGAAAAAGCCCTGTCCCATATTCACCACGGGCTGCTTAGGCGTTGATGCGGCTGCAGCATTGATGATTGACCTGTTGACGGCTGGTGAGTCACGATGAAGGCGAACGCTCTGATGAGGCTCGAGGTTTACTCACCACACATCTTGCGTGGTGCTTGCTACACGCGGAGCTGGCTTAATTGGCGACTTTGTTCCGTTTTTTAGTTGAGTCATCTTTATTCTGTGGCTCGACTTCTTGTCTTTTCAACACCTCGAATATTTCTCAAAGTTTTCAAACCTTGAAACCGGCTTCGGCGTTGCAGCGTCAACCTTGGCTTGCTTTATATCTATCCCACCTAGCTTGAAAAGACACATGTGAGAGATCAAGCTTGCGTCTAAAATCTTACGAGAGTGGATTCATTTTGCCATCATTATATTCTCAGGGCGCCGCGCACTTGCGCCAGCTTACCGACCGTGTTAACTTGTTTATACCATGACTCAATGCTGCTGGAATACTTCGCCCACTACGGGGTACAATCCATTGCAGCGGGCAATACCGAAGCCAGTGGAATGTGAGCTCTTGCCCCTTAGCCCACTAAAAACAGGTCTAGACACTGCGTATTCGATAATACATAATACCGGGTTTTCGTCACCTTTGCAACTAGCTTCTTCTAGGTTCCTTCATTGGACAGACAGCCGCTAGCAGACTTACTGTCCACCCACAAGAGCACATATCGGAGACAATACGGAGGTGAAACAGACCCAACAGGAAGCCCGCAGGGCAGCTGAATAGTAAGCTTGGAAATCTATTCAATGGAATAGGTCTTTGGTTTGCAGATTTTCGCCCCTGTGGCTACCCTTCAGGAAACGCCGATCGCTGCTCTGATGACTAATTCTGCCACTCTTATTCTCATCTCCTAAGAACTGCTGTGGCAGATTCCATCTCGTACTGTATACGGAGTGCCCGCTTTCATCACTGCTCTTCTCTTCTAGCTTACTTCTTACAGTCAGCAATCCTCAGGCAAAGAATGTACCATCCCACCATTGGGCAGCCGCAATGAAACAAGGTCAAACGTAGGAGACCTGTATAATCGGAGCGGAGCTAATACATACACAAAACTCCGATTGTCGGCGTTGGGGTATTTTGGCAGCGATCCGGGTCCTCGGATTGGGTATTACGTCTGACAAGCTCCAGTTAGTTCCCATCATGCGTGGCTGGGCGAACCGTCTACTCCGAATAGCGAAGCCACTTCTCAGTCTAAAGTAAAACGCGATGGCCCAATACGTTCGGCACATTTCCGATTACTAGTCAGCCACATACGTGCACATGGTTTTTGTTACACAATGGCGTAAGGCTGATAGTTGACGTCCCGCTCTATTCATTACAAGCAGCTGTTTCGTCTTGTTTTGACACAGCTAGTGATGATCCCAAATCCTACGTATCATTCATGCTTCCAGCTACGGCTATTCCCACAAAATTAGGCCCTTGTCCCACCCTCCAGATTTGCAATGTTTGGTTGCATGTGATGCCAGATTTGGTTAGTATTTTCACCCTCAAATCGACTGTCCGCTAAGCTAGCTCTGATGGGTTCAAGCCGGTAAGATTACTACAATAGGAAACCAGTCCTTTTAGGATCGCCGCATGTGCTCCTTACAGTCTGTGATCATTGCGATACTCAGTCCTCGAACAACTATTGTAAGGCAGAAAGATAAAATAGAAAATGACAGCGGCAGAAGATGAACATTTTCTACTGATGCAGTTGCATTACTCATGCCAAGGCACACCCCTGAATGTCAGAAAGGCTTCTGGCAGTTTGCGATGTAGCATTTTAATTGATCTATAATGAAGCACTTGGCTTGATTAGTAGAAATATAGATTAGCCATGCTCTCTGTTGATAACCACACTGCTGAATATTACGTGCAGTTCCATGAATCACCAGCTATCCGAAGAGCCCTTGGCAATCTTACGTAGCTCATATTTCTTATTTGAGTGATCAGCATGCAAGAATTCTATTACATATGAAAAGTTGATCTGATAAGATTATTCACACCGGGTGTTTCATATTAAGACAGCCAATGCTGCCACCACTAAACATGGTATCAGGGTCAGGCAAATTTGTTCCCATTGGAAAGCCCACTGTAGCCAAGCCACTGATATACTGTTCTAGAGATCGACATCCCGCTCCGCGGATCTAACTAACCCCGTGGAGGAACCTTCGGAAAGAGGATCTAGACAGCTAGTGTTCCGGAATCTCCGTAAGCGCCCGGACATTCCCTTATCCCCTTGCAATAGTCCCACTACATACCAACCTCGCTGCTCAATTGTTAGTCACACTATGAGGCTGAAGCAATGCTATGATGCATAATGTTACATGTCGCAAGTAAATTACCTTATTAAGATAGCCTGAGGGTTAATACGTAGATGCTGATATAGGCAGCCAGCTATGTTTCTCAACACTCCATTCTCAGTTTTCGCTGTATTTCGGCGAGACTTTACTAACTTTTTGCTGGACTGCTTTCTGCTGGACTGCTTTTTGCTGGCTTGCTGGCTTATCATATCAATGCTATCAAAAGCTTGTTCAAGTGAGCTTAATTTGTCCTGACTACCGTTATATGGGTTTCTATATTCTGATACCAAGCCGGCACCGGGTTTGCATCTTCCTGCACACATAAATAGAGTCATTTAATAAACAGCATTCAACCCCATAAATAGCATAGAAGTAAATCTCTCGAACAAAAAAAAAATGCAGTCTAGGCAGTTGACAGGCCGGATTCACCACAAAATCAATTGCTTCCCTAACCCTTGGCCGTGTCGGTGCTTCTTTGCTGTAGGCAAAACGGATTCTAATTTGATATAAACCCCCAGGTATATCTATGTTATCTCCATTTATATAGGCTGATGTAGGAACTTCACAGTGGAATTTCGAAATCTCTAGAGGCTAAATGGCTTCGTCCCGTATTTTCGGAGTGCTAATGCCTCAACACACTAAGCACTAACAAGCGCCACACATACGCTAAATTCTGATGGGTCTTGCGATTGAATTATATCCATTAACTGATCGGCAGTTTGGAATCATCTTCTGAAATGTACTTCGTAGTCCTAATTTGATTCAGTGCTGAGAGATGAAGCCTGCCGAAAAATGGGAAAAATTACACCACCACACATCACATATGAACTATAGTGACTTATCGGCGGTCCCATCTTTCCACTGCATTAACCTGCTCACTTGAACAAATATAATTTACTCGTAAATCACCGCCAACATTGATCATATCCACGTTGGCCACGGTTTTTGATGTTGTCTTCCTTATATATAAAAGGCATAGAAATATTTTCGTTATCTTCATCAGTTCTTCGAATTTGTGATCATTATAGCGGTAGCCCTATACTATTATTCGCTCTCCTTTAATAGCCAAGCTATGAATCCCTTGTCTCCACTGGATTGACTATGGTTAAGAATAAAATTAGGCGTAGGATTGTATTAATTACAATAAAATCTGGACGCGTTCTTCAAGATCTCTGGGTGAATACGCATTCCAGTTTGCCTGCCTTCAAGATCAGTTGATTAACTGCATCCCGGTGGATTGCAGTCCCATCCTCTCCAGGAGCAAACTGAAAGTCATAATACCAAACAGTATATGCTAACACAAAGCGCAGTACAATGATAGCCAACCTCTTTCCTACACAGTTGTAAGGACCGAGCAGGAAAGGATGATATGCTCGCTTATCGATCGTTAGATCAGGTCGTGTAGTCCATCTTTCTGGAATAAAACTGTCCGGCTCCTTGAAATACTTTGAGCCTATCATGAGTAATTTAGTTAGGGTCTCTCGAACGGCCATAACGACACACTCGAATTACAGAAAGCAGGTGCTGTATTCGGAAAGTTACTCACTTCTTTGAATAGAATGTATCGGCACATACACCGACACATCACCAGGAATAAACACACCATCTACCTCGAGTCCCTCAGGCGGTGTCATTCGAGGACCATTGGAACAAGTCGGGTTATCCAATCTCATGGTCTCGTTGATCACTGCATTTAAGTACCCCGCATCAGCCTCGCCCAAGTCAAGATTAGTGAATTCCCCAGGCACGGTGCGTCCATAGAGAGGTTCCAGTTCTGAACGTAGTTTCTTCTGTATGGAAGGGTCGCGTGCCATATGATAAAAAGCAAACGATAACGCCGCCGCGATGGTATCTGTTCCCCCAACCATAATAGCTTGGGCATCTGAATAAATCATATTATGATCATGCATAGCCTTCGGTGTCTTTGCATGGTGGTCCTGGAGAAGATACTTCAGTATATCTTCATTTGCGTCATCTGCATCCTATAGTGGTGATATCAGTAAACCAGCCTTACGGATTGTGCCGTAGATCATAAGTACCTTTTCTCTCTTATCAACCATCTTACAAGCCAGCTTTTGGAACTGGATGTGATCGCTACTACCACCCATTGCGTTCATCAAAGCAATCGGCCACCACATCGCACCGAGCCTGCCAATTGCGCCCAGCGTTTCTTCGAGATAATGTAGCATGGGATCTTCTTTGCCAGCTTTGATAGACCCAAAGTTGATAGAAAATCCCATCCGCCCCATATTCTCAAAGGGGATCAGAAGGGAATACAGCGAAGTATTGATGGGTTGGTCTTTGACACATGCCAATTTTTCTAACCACTCATAAACTACTTCACGAGCGTAACCCTCGTAGGATTCCAGGGCTAGGAGTGTATAAGTATTCATGCTAAACAAATATTAAAATTTGAGGATTCACCTTTCGTATTAAAGGCTCTGTCCCAGATCTGCCGCCTCCAGCGATGCTCCTCACGATTCAATATGGAGTCAAGATTCGAGCAGCCTTCGTAGTGCACGACCTCATAGACGGTATCCCGCTTCGAACACTTCGTCCCTGCACCGTGTATTTTCTGTTGAGCGTCTATTGATAAAATTATGAGCTCATTTGGGCCTACCAAACGAGTCAGCACAAGCTTTCCATGATTATTCGCCAGTAGGAGGATGCTTACCAATGCGCACTATATTTCCATATTTCTCGAAAAGCGATATTTGCTTAACATGCATCTTTCCACCCCGAGCTGTATACGGTCCGTAGAATTTCGTGATTTTTGCTACGAATGGGCCAGGGAACTGCCTCAGGCGATGGAAGAAGATGCGGTATACCGTGATACTAGTGAACAGTCCCGCAAAGTACGACACTAATACCGAGCCAGCATTGACGGCTCCTTGTAATGCCCCTTGCAGATAAATGAATCGTGTCCATAGTAAACATACTGCAATCAAGTAGAATCCAAGAATTTTCGGCGCTTTAATCGCCTTGTGTCCGTGGATGAAATAGAGAAGATGAGAAAGAACGCCCCCTGATGCCGACGTGATGCAGAGCAGCTCATACCGCATGGTTAAGGAATAATGGGCTCGCTAAGCTAGCATTCAATGGTAAAAATGGATGGACAGATATCACATTGAGAAAAGGAGAGAGGCGACATGAAAGAAGAGAGGATTCTGCTGCTTGTGAGATCTAGGAGTTATGCGTTCTTAAGGAAAAGCACGCCTAAAATATACGACCTGCAAGGATGGATATAAGCATGGTGTAAACTTAATGTTGAAATGCTAAATTTAAGTCCGCTTGAGCTATAAGCTGAGAAGATGCAACGATCCAGCCACATCCTTGCTGTATCTCCAAGAGCGAATCTAGAGACGGGCTAATCTCTTATAACTGAAGGTGAGTAGCCCACTGAGGGGTTTGAGTGTATTTAGTGGCCCCACGTCCACAGCTGCTAGGGCTTATTCGGAGTCTCTACCAACATCATTCTAAAAGCCGTCCATTCGACAGTTCAAACGCCGCTGTAATTTCTGCGCTGCAGTCCACGATTTAGGATGCGATTTCCTGTGGCTTGTAAAATAAGGTCCGGACGCTGCTGCACAGGAATAAAGTCTTATCTACCCAATAGTCACGCTCCACACTTGAACAACTAAAGCTAATCCTGTGATTTTCTATTAGTAAGTCGTAGTTTGTCCTGACGTAACAGCCCGTATTTATAGAAACGTGATCCCCAGTACCCATCGCCATGGACAACAATTCGATCAACTAGTTAAGTTATTATATTTAACATGATACATGAATTATGCCTACCCATGAACAGTAGAGGTGTTCCATATGTAGAAAATTGTGGCTACATTCAATATCTATTCAAAAATTCAGGAAGGGATGCTAATGAAAAACAACGAAAATTACAAAAAGAAACCATCCTCATATTTACTATGTAGATCGACTGGGGAGAGGAATAACAGTGTGATTAGGGCTGGTGCTTCTTCTGCTTCTGGACCATAACTGGTCAAGTTCTTGTGGTGGTTGAATGCGAAGCAAAGCGATTGGATGTCGGTGGATTGGCTGTTGATGGATTCCATTAATATTCCTATGGCAGCTGCAACTTCTACATAAAGACAAGCGTATCGGATTATTTGTAGAGAAGACAACTGTAGCATTTGTACTTTGAGCTGATTCTCCACCATGGAAGATGAGGTATATATTTTCTGTAGCCTTGTTCTCACCTGTGTATGATGTCTTTTCTATAAATAGCTAATCTACAAATTTAGTTGAAGACGGAATAGGAAATGACTAGACTGTTGAAGATCTACTTTTGCTTTACATTCTGTTAGAAATGCTCATGTTTGATACCTCTTGACTACCCGGCTAGAATTTACCATGTCTCCCATTAGTTGTTTCGATTTATAGTCAATCGTATTATATAGACAGGTTCGCCTCCAAATTCGATCCGGTAATGAAGTATTTGGATATTGCTTGGGATTTACATTTTGCCTGTTATGCTACTTGTAAATTCAGCGGAAACCGATGTAATCTCGGCATAGTATATATTGAAGCACCTAGAGACATGATCTTACAGGAGAGGGATTCATCTCATTCCCAATAGTGGTTACTATTTACTTCGACGAACCTCTTCGAATCAGCCATTTCCCTGTCAAGAACCACAGCTCTTTACTCTTTTAAATTCACAAATAATATTTGTTTCCCACACTACGGATAATATTAACGGCTCTACCTAACTAATTCTCAGAGAATCACATGTTTTGGGATGGCAAACTTAGCTCCCCCCCGGGCCCCCAAGCGGAGCATTGAAGTAGTGGATATTTTAAGTCTTCGTCTCGGACAACGTGGTGTCATGTCTAATTCCGCTCCGCTGGTTATGATAAGGAGTCTGGAATTGCAAGGTCGGTATAATTCTGATGCATACTACTAAATGCCAATGGGAAGACATCCGTCTTGACGAGGAGAAGTGTAATATTTCTGCATAAGTAGTATGAGAATAATGTAGAGTTTATTGTTTATTATATCAGTCGCCGGTGGTTGTGGAAGCAACAGATATTAACAATCGAGGGCATCGAGTGAAAGCACAAGCAGTAATTGTAATCCAGACCAGCTTCTTTTCATGACTCTGCAATTGCAGCGAATCCTCACCACAAGAACTAATTAGACTGAATAGCATTAATTTCCTAGATTTCGTCATTTATCACAAAAATACCCAAGTAGATGAGCTTAGTTTCTGGTAAATGCGTTATAGTAAGCCGCGCCAGGGGATTGACAATTTATTAGCTAGATTCCTCTTTGGTCACGCTGACCTTAATAATTCCATGTATTGGTATTACAAGTATTCGGCCCTCAGCAGCTACATACAACCCGGTACATCACTAAATTCTACAATCGAGACTATATCCGTGGACTCCTCTCCAGCTAACACAGTAACCCCCAAAAACACTCCACTTCGGTTAATTCCGTATTCCCGCCGACCGCAATGTATTCGCAATGGAGAATATGCCCAGTGGCAATCACAGTGATTTAATCTTCCTTTTGTTGCCTCTTATTTGCTTTTATCCCATCACTAAGCCCAGCATATTCTCTGCCAATCACCATACGGCGATCATCTTCAGTAAAACGCTTCTCATCGGGGTGCAATTTAGCTGGTAGATCAGGATCAGCGAAAGTTGCTTCCAAAGAATCCATATCCGGGTGGATAACGGTGACAATAGCATCGCAATCAATGCTATCAACAGCATCGTTAAATAATGCTTTGACCTTTTCCTTGTTCTCGCCAGTTATGAACTGCTACGTCTAGTTAATCGCTTATACTTGGTTATTCATTGAAACTTCTTTCGAATAATATACTTACCACTCCGTAGTACAGAACTCTGTGCCTACTTAGAATGTCGGCGACCATTGGAATATGGATTTTCGTGTACTGTTGCTCAAAATCCTCGTCCGACATACCTTTCTTTTTCGTAACCAGAAAGGTAGCCTTAACGCCTGCTTGGAAGCCGGTAAGTCAGACCACATACTAATCGGCCACCCACACTAGTCGGCCACATCAATCGGGATTCAAAAAGAAGGGAAAAAACACCACAACAAGATCGCGATATATTGTTTTTTATTATTTCTTTTATTCTAGTTGAAATACATGACAAATATCTTCAATTTCAACAATTTCAACCTCTTCAGACGCCTTGGCATGCTGTGCTTCTTGTTCTATCTTCTTCTTCGTGTTTATAATCTCTTTAATCTTAATGAATTAACTATTTGGGTTTTCTTCCACTTTCTGTTTCTTTTTAGGTCGGAAGCTATTGACTTGATGCTGTAGATTGCGAATCTTGACCTCTGACGCTGCTATTGTGGTGTTCTGATGGTCTAGTTGCTTTCCAACCTTCCGCAACAGCAGCCGGGTCCTTGGCGACGCAACCTTTATTGATTGTATAACTCTTTGAACTTGTTGCGACTGTTTAGGGGTATTAAAATCGATCAAATTTGCTTCCTTCTTCTTCCTAGCTATTAATTTTGCTGTTTTAGGGGTTGTGGCAACTTTAGGGGATTCCGGAATAACTAGTCAACTTCCTAATGGTTTATTAATGTTAAGAGGCCATAGACCAGATCCATGCCACCCGGCCTTTGCGTTATAGCTTGTCAGGCCCAATTTCCTAGCCTTGTGATAGCATTTAAGGAAGATCCTCTTCCCGGCTGGCGAGGAATCGTTGCAGTCTTCGAATTCTAATAGGGCTTGACGGTAATAGGTCTTAATAAGGGAAAAAATCAAGATATCAAGAGGCTGAAGGATGTAAGAGGTGTATAGCAGCAAGAATAGTAAATAAATATCATTTTTAAAGCATTCATATAAAAAATCGTCAGTGCAGTGGCTGCCATAACTGTCAACAATGAGTAACCTCTTTAACGGCGGCTTGGGTTAAGTCTAAGGAATAAAGATCTCCTATAGCCACTAAATCGCAATCTCATTATTAATCCAGCCTTTCTTAAACGCCTGGAATGCCTAGTCAGCTAGGAATTCAATTTTATTAGGAAACTATTGCTGCTAGATGGTCAGGCCCTTGAAAATGACTAAAGGAGGAAGGATCTGGCTGGTGGCTGAGATATACTTGAGAATTGTAGTCCAATAGTGTAATCCAGGTTGTTTCTTCATTACAGCTTTCTTCTCGGCGTGCCTAAGCACTAGCCTATTACTGCCGCAGCCCTCTAGTATTCCTATCTCGTCCATATTATAACAGTGCTTCCCGGGGATAGCCTTAATCTCCAAGAGGTCCTAAAACTAAAAGAAATCCTAAATTATATTAAACCTAGCTCCATTCAAACAGCAGGAATCAATCGGCTTGCCTCTAACGGTCCTGACTTCAGGATTTCATCGCAAAAAACCTTTAATCCATCGTTTTCCAAGTGGTTAGTCATCCCCGCCAGCCTTAACAATCCTTATAGCAAATTCTCTAACCTATTAATGTATTAGGGGAAGACCTAGATTACTTTAGACTAGAATCCATTAAACGAGATGAGATTCCTGCTGCCTAGAAAGGCGTTGAAGATATTCATTTACATCAGATCTTAACTAACCGCCATTTAGTCAAGTCTATAATATAGTTCTTAGAATTCCCCAGCATTGTACAGCCTTGCGCTGTAAGATGCCGTTTTAGACGTCTTTTAATGCAGAAAGAATAGCATTTTCAAGAGATTCAGTCATTGCCTTTTTAAAAATTCAATCAGATTAAAAATTAATTAACAATTCAATGAGATATCGTAATTAGAATAATGTGGGTTGGTGTAGGTTGATGGTGTTGAGGGGAAAAAAGCGGTGGCCGACTAGTGTGGGTGGCCGATTAGTATGTGGTCTGACTTAGTCATTTCCTTTTGTAGATGAACACGGCTTTTGTCTAGGTCGCTCATATTATTTTGCATGAGGCTCTGAGTCGTATAAATAGTCTTTTCGAGTGGGCCTTAGTGACACGATCGCCCATGCCAAACTGAGTTACAATGTTCAGACAATACCAACCATCTGATCTAGATTCTATGCACAGCATCATTTACGTATTGAAAGATGAACCAGCGGAGCCGGAAACTACCCCAAGCCGAAAAGGGCAATCGTAGGTCAGCATATTGCTTACGCAAAGTGGCACTGTGAATCCCAATGTAATACCACCAGTCGATATTCATCGGTCATAATTCTCCATATGCTCTTACCTTGTGTCCATTAATAATACTCACTATCCCCGCTGTCCCAGTTGATAACGCCGCAAGTTATTGGTAACTAAATTTCGGCTCTTGTTTTTATTTTTTTATACTCACCAGCGTTGCCCACGGTAGGAGGCGGCTCTTGTCATTATCTAAATCTGTATCTACATGTATTAATGATTTGTAGCCTATAAAATATCATGAATACAATAGTTCATTACGTTCAAGGTAAACTTTCTATAAAATTCGTCTATATGAACCCCAAGTGCGTTCTTTCTGGAGAACCAATCCACTCGTCACATAAACTCAGTACCTGCAACTAGATATAGGATAGCAATGAATTTGAGATAGCTTTTTACCTACACTAGGCATAAACTATTTTAGAAGGATTGTCCACATATACAATAATAACAACGAAGCTAGCCTTTGTCATCTCTTGTTTGAGTTACTCTTCATGTATACCTGGATTTCCCCTTACTCTCACTAGGTGCATTTAGCGTCCCAGGTGAAAACGACAAAAACTGGGAGATACCCGCATTGCTTGTCTGCCTTGCTGCAGCATCGATTCGCCAACTTAACTTTCTCGCAATCTGTATACACGGTGCATGCTATTGAATTAATCAAGAAATTATTAGCATATACTAAAAATTATCCAGAAGGGGGAAAGTTGCTATAAGTTATAGAGCAACACAAAATATAAAAACCTACACTTCTTTTGGGTAGCAGCATCCTGTTGGACAATATCGGTAGTTGGAGCAGCGTAGCCCAGCTGGGCCAGAACCATTGTGATGGCAAATATGCGAGAGACGCTAATATATACCATGATGACTTAATATCTGGGATGAAGTTTTGCTCTGATTAGATATCTGGTAGGACAAAATTGTGTTGACTGGAAAGAAGGAATACGGGGAAATCGGCCACATATTTATACCTTTTCATTCAAGTATTTCGCTCTGTGTAAGGATATGATACCTATGCTCATTTTTCTTAGAGGCGTAGATATTATTACCAGAGTCTTACTACGTAGATCGAGACAGAGACACATTTAGCGTTATGGAGTAGACATTGACTAATACGGAATAAAATACGGGACTCCCTTTGGAACTATTCTTATCCTTAGTAGATTAGCACCCTGAATGTCCATTGATTAAGATTGGCATTATTGTAGATAGGATACCTGGAAAACTAGAGCGTTTTGGATGGGAAGGGTCAAGAGGACGGGAGGAATATAATTCATCATCAAACCGTTATTAATCATAGCAGAATATTAGAACAAGACATGTGGGACGCTAAACCGTAAGTAAGCGCAATATGATATAAATTGCAGCTATATAGATTGTACATAAGTAGAGGTTGAACTTTAATATTATTCGAAATAGCACTAGAGAAAATTGTGCATTAAGGTCTTCGTCTATGTAGCGGATTCCATAGCGACCATACCCAAAACAACTTTTTGTTGGCAATCCAATTGTGCCTCAAATGCGTTCGTTTGATAACTTACAAGACATAATTTGGAAAAATTTGAAATGCTGCTGCCTGGATAGACGGTATGATGTCAACAAAGTTCTAAGAAATATTGCTCGGTGAGGCAATATCTGTGAAAAATCTATGTGGCCGGCTATTGAAGGATAATCAAACACATACTAATACGAAATCATCTGTAAATAGGTCATTCGGACACCGAAGTCCTACAATACATGACTTGGTGAGAGAGTGTCTGAAGATATTACGAGATGCTATTAAAGGGTAATGAAACAGAAGCCATCACGATCTACTCCGTAATGACCAATATGATCACAGTACTCTGCGATTTGTTTCAGTGATGGAGATCACTTTTGGGTTCAAATTTATCCCTTACACGGGAGAACGATCACAGGCTAGTAATGCCAGCTAGTATCCTGTACTCATGCACTCCTCCGTCACAGAGCACATCGAAGCCAGCCAAGGTCATCATGAGGACTCACACGGACACCATTGCCCGATTATACACTCAATGGGGACAGTCTTCTTTTAAGTGTGTTGGTGTTTTAAATAATACTATGCTATGTTCGTGGCGAAACCAGAATTCCAAATACAAGACATTAGTCAATATAAGTTCAGACTACGTTGTTTCTCAATGAACCTAACCATAACTACTTCCCTGTGCGTCTGGGTTTAGAGACATATCAACACACGGACCGCCCCGCGTTCGAGACAGAATCGCATGCTCAAGGAAGGGAAAATTGGCAGTAATACTCTACCTCAGCCCCCTTTGTAAACCCGTTCAAGGGGTTTGCAAAAAAAGAGGGAATCTGAAAACGATCGACATACAGAAATGAATAATACACATACAAATGCTCCGAAAAGCTCTTTCAGATAGTGCTCTTATTGATCTAATGTATGTACATATTCATTTTGCGGTCCCTCTTTTTTTGCAAACCCCTTGCCGTTATAGGGCATTATGTCTCAGAAAAAAACTTGGCCGAGCATATTCTCATCTTCATTCGCATATAGAATCACTAAAACGGTATGAGTAGATATGCTCTACTTCAATAAGATTAATTCTAAAGAGCTTGGGTCGCGAATAATGAGGCATATTCTATGACGTGTACTCCCGAGTCGTCGTCTACAGTGCCACTTACCTTAGACCTTAGCTTAGATAACGTGTTTCCTTACCATGATTGTTTTCTACTTTGCCGTGCAAAGTATTAATTAGCTAAACCAACACTAATCTTAAGCACATAAATCGCCCTACTTCTCCCGGGGCTAGGGTAGGCTGGCATCGCCATGCGAAGCATTATGCGGGGATGATGCTTCATTTTTTTCTTACGGTTCATTCAGCAACTAGTCACTTCCCAATAGCCAACGCAATTCTTGAAGTGGTGAACCCACTGCTAAATGCTAAGGAGCATGAGTTCTTCTGCAGGATGAATTGAGATTATGATAAATTGAGATCACGCTTTGAGAACAGAACGAGGAGGATACCTCGTTTTTAGTCTAAGAAATCCGAAATACGCGTCCTTCTGGTATTTGCTCTAGAGCCTCTTCACCAAGCACTCCCACGGCATCACGCTTACTTGAGCATTGCAGCTCTTCTGTCATATGTTCTTCAACTGGTATTTCCGTCATTTTCATTTATCGAAATATCTATGGCTCGCGTATAACCAATGCTAGAAATTTAAAGAGATGCAGCCTCCTGGAAATCAACTCTAAGTTATTGTTTATATTCACCCATTTACACCAAGAACTCAAACAACTCCATATTATGCAACCAAAATCCTTCTTGCTGTCAAATTCATATTCAATCATCCTTCCAGAGGAGATTTGCAAGTGAATGTATTGATCTGCGGCGACGTGAACGCCTCAATCATGCCCTCAATCGCTGCATATGCACCAAGCCCACTGAGTGCCAGAGAACCAAGTGTGTAGACAAGCAGAGCAACGTTTAGCCACCAGAACCTGCCGAAAAAGCCACGGATCCATCGCTTGACTCCCGAGTCCCTGCGACGAACGATACCAGTTACCGGGTCAAAGGCCTCTTCTCCTCGCATCGCGTTCTTCTGCACAAAAAGTCCGAGACCGATAAAGGCGGGGAATGTATACGTAAACTGCACAAGACAAATTGCGGCAGTAACGCTAGTCAACCCGAAGAAGTCAGGGATAGAAGCGGCGATGATAAAGGCGATGATCCAATAAATCGGGACGATGACAGCCCATAAGATTTTGCCACCAAGGCTGTGGAGCGGCGGAGCCCTGAAGAACTCCAGGAAAATGTTATTATATATGACCTTGATTCCAATGTTGCCATACAGAGTCGCAGCAATGATTCCGCTAAGCACGGCGAGCATATTGCAAACAGTTTGCCAGGCATAAGGCGACAGACCCTGATATGCGAGCTATTTTCATCAATGATTAGCATGGGGTATTCCTCACTTCCTAATACTAAAGAGGGACTTACCTGGTTGGCATACTGTCCCTGATAGTAGTACACAAAAGATCCATAGGACATGTAGCAGGCATAGATGAAGAACTGAGCACCCCACATGGCCTTAAGGAAGTCTCGTGGCCGTTGAAGCTCGGCCATAAATTCAACAAATAGCTGTGCACCACCATAGGCGTAAACACCATTCATAAGACCGTTGATAGAACCCGTGAATCCATTGGTTGAGGGCGGAATGCCGCCATGTCTTTCGATGGGGGGATAAGTTCCGTTAGCGTATGGTGCAACCGACAAGCCTCCCAAGGCAGCGCCAGCGGAACCGGCTTGGGCAGCTCCGTAGTTAGGCTCACTATGGGCCATTACACCCATACTGATGAACATGATCATCAGGTTGAGGACCACGGCAAAATTGGCCAACAAGCCCAGTTTGCTCAGTGTCCGGATTTGGCCAGAAAAGAAACCTACAACTGCCCAAATCAAGCAGCACACGACATAGCAGAGGCGGAATTTGGACACCTGTGAGATGGAAAGGCCATTGCTGATAACGATGACACCAACACTGATAGTAAGTTGAACAGCTTGCAGGAAGTTGATTGAATAGCGAAGCCACGGCCCCCAGATACGGAATCCGAGATCACCATAGTTCTTAGCCGGAAATTCGTATGAGTCGACGTTCAAGAAAGCTTTCCAGAGGAGATAGCCAGAGCTAAATGATGTTAGTGGATATATAAGCAGCAAGGGATATCCCCACAGAGACTTACAATCCAGCACACAGTCCAAAGAGAGTGAACAGTCCGATGCCTTCGCCCCAACCCATGGTACCGATAGAGAAGCCGACTCCGAAAGGACCCAAAATGTCAGTCGTGATCAAATAAAAGCATGCAGCCGCACTGGCGGAACGCAGGGCCCGGCTTGCGTTTGTCCACTCTAAATCTGAGATTTCCATTCGATTGCCGTCGCCTTCTGCGCGTGGGCTATCTTGAGCCTCTTTCGCGTCAGGCTGAGCTGCGTTGGGCTGCAGTCCCTCTATTCTCCGCGCGGATCCCTTTGACGGGAACAACGTTTCCAAAAGAGTAGTGGGTGGTGCTGTGGCAGCAACTGCATCTTCTTCTGCCCGCGCCTTCTCCGCGTAGTACATGTATTCCTCGAGAGTGACATTGACATCGTAGAGAGCACGGTGTTGGGGTTTAATGGCGGCTGAGACAGGGCCACTGGGGCCTTTAGAGGTATCGTCAGGCCCAGACAAGTAGCCTTCTTTCTCAGATGCCATGATGATTAGAAAAGATTGAAAGCGAGCTGGATGGCGTCCCGATTGGATATCAGGGTGAGAGGAGTGAGGGTCAAGATTGGGCCTTGTTGCCCCAAGAATGTAGGGCGATGGATGAGACACTGATTTTGCTCTTGGAAACTTGCAATAAACATGGAGAAAAACGGTCACAACATGCTGGGGGAAACAAGGACATTCCGGGGATATATGAGTATATTCGGGGGTACGGCATCGGTTGCATCTCTGACTCTTCTGCGTTGCCACAATTCAGGCTAGTTAGACCCGCAGGCGGGAAATATTTCACGATCCCGTCTTTTGTGGCCCGTGGCAATGTTCATGTCAACTCTGCACGCCCTGTTGTCCATTCTTCTGATGGCTGTTGGCAAATATGGGTGTCCTGACTGTTGTTAGGTGTGCTCACCAACTAATCCAGTTAGTCTCGAGAAACGCCGAGTTAGGTTCGACTATAAGAACTTCTGTCGGAAAACTTTTTGGACCCACTAAAGCGACCAGTCAAGCGGGTATAAAAAAAAACCGAGGCCGCAAATGAAAACACACATACAATTAGGAATATGAACGCCCTTGACGAGAAACTAACGCGGTTAATATGTGTGTATAATGTTGGTTTTATGTGCTCAAAATTTTGTGAGTCCTCAGTTTTTCATCTTTTTGTTCTTTAATGTCCGCTTACCGGTATACCCTAATCAGGAAAATGCTATGCGAAAGAAAGGGCATACTCCGTACTGTGTTTCTAAAGGGATATACTAGTTATGGTCCACCGTGCCGAGAATGCCGTCGTACTGAATATCCATGGAAAGAAGATGTTGCCGACCTCGGAAAAATCGAATGTGGCCAATTCGCCATATGGGCTGCCTGAGAAACAATTTTTTCCATGGAGCTTTAGCCCTGTTCGACTTGACATGACTAGTTACGCCGAAGATACTTCTGCGGAGAGGCGCACACTCGTACGAGTGCCCTTTTTGGGGACTCATGAGATGCGTAAGAAACGCATGACGTTAGTTACTCCAGGGGCTTCGAGCTTGGCATCTGGAAATCTGACATGGAATACGTCTAGAAGCTCACATACTTTCGAGACCCTTAGTCAAGCATCTATGCTTGGATTCTTTTCTTTTTTTGGTGTTTCTTGGCTGGAACTAAGCGCACAAGGCTAGCTCCCTCACGGCGATTTGACAACTGCCGCAGACCAGCAGAATACTCTTAACCCCCCTTCTGCATCTTCCCGAATGTGCCGTCAACCGCGGACCGGAAAGCCAACAACGTGGCTGCCGATGACGACATTGCAAAACAACTTTGCAGTGGTGGCCCATCTGGCATGACAGCTCGCGCTTGAAAACCTTCCGAGGCATCGAGGGCTAAGCCCAACCAGGTTGGCGTTTCCGGTGACAGGCGAGCAAAGCCAACTTCGGCTCGGAAATGCCGACTTGATTTGAAGAGGAACTAAAAACAGTCCGGGCTAAGGCCGAGATCCACCTTCCGGGAGGTCCCACTTGCGGCTTAACTCGCCTCATTGAACCTAGGCAGGGCTGAGCCGCCCAGTCATTGTTGATCGGACACGGAGGTCATGTTTCAATGTGGTAATTAATACGATGTATCAACTGCTCCCCAGGCCCAACCATGCCGGCTCATTTATAATAGCCATTTTCAAGGATTACTATCCTCCAGATTGACGAGCAAAAGTACGTATTAGCTCATGGAGTAGCGTAAAGGCCTCGTGTAGTCTGTCCCTCCCCCGAATCGATGACTCTTCCACCTCCGCAGTATCCGTTGCTTTGTCTCAGAATACGAGTCTTTGACGCTCCAGCCAACCCACGGGGTTGTTTCCCCTCAAATTCAGATGGTAACCAGCAATCCACTCGAATCCTTCTGCCCTTGTAGAATTAGCTGCCGTTGTGCATTGAACATATGTACGCCTGATAGGGTTTCGAATCCCAATGCATTAAGCATAGGTAGGGTATTAAGAATGACATCAAAGCTAGTTTAGCCCTGCATCTGTCATATTATCGCCACCTTCCGTCTTCGGTAGACGGACAAACTGAGTAACAATCTTTCTCCTACTTGAGTTAGTGAAAAGCGACCACAAGCACATACAACCATACTTGTAGCTAGTGGAGAATTCGGACCCCCACCGAGTTCTTTATCATAGCCCAATATCTTCTTTTTTTTGCATCCATTATTTCCAAAATTGGAGTCACACAGTTCTGTCTTCTAAGGCTATTGAACTTATGCTAAACTACATGTAACTATTGGGCGCGTATAACGTCGTTTATCATACAAGTCGAATGCCCGGTAAAGGCGTCCAGAAGGGCAAGCAAAGCTGCCGTGTCGATCAAGGCCATGTTGTTTTCAATCGCAGTCAACTAGATTAGCCAGGCTTACCTAGTTGGATCAAGGTCAACCAGTTGTATCAAGGTCATTCCGTTCAATCAATGGTATCCTGATTGATTAAGGCCCAGCTAGGTTGATAAAGGTCGATTGTTTTACCCTCCGGGACGCCTCCAGCGGGCTTGGTCTGCGGATCTCTGGGCAAACTCTTTTTTACAGGAATATCGCGATACCGACTTCAAAGATACACAGTAACAGCAGCAGAAAAACCATGTTAATAAACAGCGCATCATGGATAGTGTCAGCGGGGTACGAGATCCTGGGAGAATACACCCCACGTAATTAGAACGTGATGATGCCATTCCCCCAGGCACACTCAAACACTTCACATGCATATTCCCATTCCTGTAGTATTTAACAAAAAAAAAACCCCTATTGCAGCTTCCTGATTTGCTTCATTAAGTGGCAAAAATGCTAACCAGCCTCCACATTCACAAGCCCACACATTGAAATCCTGACCAGAAATTAGCCAGATTCGTTTTTTTTTAGCAGCTCTGTGCGCGCGGCCGCTTTAAACCTTATCAGGGTGAGGTAGGCGACACAAAATATATCTCTCAAGGTAATAGTCACGGAATCCTTAGTAAAGGTATGCGTTCTCTGGCGGAGACGCATGGAATACAAGAACAGCTGGTGCTGCTGGATACATTTACGAAGTAGACAAAATACTCGGTCGGTTGGGAAAGAATAAGTTCTTCCTTGCCTGGAATGATGGCACGACTGGTTGGAGAGAATATTCTGGACAAGCAATTGCCTTGCGATTTTGAGAAACAATATCAAGGATTCAGTGAAGGTGCTGATATTAATACTATCGATATGCAGGCTAAAGGCGGTAAGCGTTGATGTCTGTTGTATTGACATAAGCATCCATCAAGCGAAGATTCTTGGATGGACGAGAAGCCAGTCAGCCTGGACGCATTGGCTTCCTGCCCTGCATGCTCTCAGTCCTTGCCCGTGCCTTTTGATAGGGGAAATTGGGTGGTTTCAATGGCTCGAGTTACCACTGAACAGTTCCGTTCAGAACTACAAAATCTCACCAACATTCCAACAAACTCTCCATACTATCCAAACCATGGCATGCCACAATCGAATCGGCATAGCTTGCAGATCTATATCATTGGAAAAAAGGCGGCTACTGCAATAGGCTGTCCAATAAAGTCCATTGACTCGGCCAAAAGCGGATTCGTAACCGGAACATGCCTCAATGGGTTAGGCAGCCTCCTTGCGCAAGCAAAACGCCCCGCATTGCGGCTTTATCTGAATTTCTACGCGAAATTGTGGCTCAGACTGTTGGCAGCATTGGCAGCAAGCGCGAGGGGCAGGTCGTCGATGTTACGGGATAACGAGTGCACAAGGAAATTTGACTAATTTTGACCATTAGCCAGCAGTACCTCAAGCTTTTCACTGCCGTCTCCTCCCAAAAGTCCCTCTACGAGCTGGGCTTATACCCTGTCGTTTTGCATGGAGGTGGTCCGCAGCTGAATGGCCTGTTAGAGGCTGAGGGGTGGTTCCTCAATTCAAGACGGAATAAGGGTAACCGATGCGAAAACCCTTGGTATTCCGCGAAAGATCTTTCTGGAAGAGAATCTACGACTTATTGATCGCCTGGACTCCCTCGGCATTGCGACACGCGCTATACAGGGGGCTTTCGGGACAACCTACCTTAATAAAGAGAAGTGGCAGTACGTCGGTAAGATCACCGACGTTAGGAAGCAAGCTATCGAGAACAGTATATCAGCCGGATGCATACCTATCCTTACTTTAATGGCTGAAGGGGGTGATGGTTGCCTCTTGAATGTTAATGCAGATGTCGCCGCTGCTGAACCTGCCCGTGCTCTCAAGCCCTTAAAAATTGTCTATTTATCTGAAAAAGGGGGGCCTTTTTAATGGCGAGGGCAAGAAGATTTCGCAGATCAACCCCGATGAAGAGTTTGACTACTTAATGGCTCAGCCCTGGTGCTGTTATGGTGCTCGTCTTAAGACTAAGGAGATTAAGGAGCTCCTTGATGATCTTTGATGACCTTCCCTGCAGCTTTAGTGTTGCCATCATTAACCCAAGTGATCTTTAGAAGGAACATTTTTACTAACTCTAGTGCTGGCACACTAATTCGCCGCGGCGATAGGATCTGAAAAGCTACCTCAATCCACGATTTTGATGATATTGAGAAGCTAAAAGCTGCCTTAATTAGTAACTATAAAGGCCTCAATACTGAGGCTATTGTTGATCGATTCATTGATATGCTAAAGGAGAAGAAATTCACTGCCTATTATGACGATGCTATGCAATGCCTGGCCATTATTATGCCTAAGATTTAGAATCAAGCTGTAGCCACACTGGCTGCCCTAACCACTTCCAAGTCCGGTTGGCTCAGTAATGTTATGGAGAATATCTTTACCGCTATTAAGAAAGATCACCCTATCCTGGCTTGGACTGTTAGCGAAGAGGATAAGAACTTGACCTGGTCCTTTGAAAAGGCTGACGGGAGCTTTCTAAAAAATGGCAGCGTCCTCCTCTACTATGGTTGTAACTTACGCTCCGAGGCTCCTGTCCCCATATACGACGAGTTTGTGTCCAATGGAGCCACGCTCGGCGCCACAAACCTTGAAAAACTCCTTCGCTAGGCTGCTCGTACTGCTGGTTTGTCGTGGTAAAAGTACAGATCCCTAGCTAAGAGGATAGATACCCGGGGCATAATATGTAATACAAGGTCTGGTAGGCTGGCGGATATAAAGGGGGCGCTTGGGCTTCATTAATCAAATAATCATGCATTCCTTCACGTTTTCTTCAGTCGCGTTGTTTAGATCTACTTGGAGCTGCATCTCCTCTTGCATTTTCAAGGTGCTGCGATGACATGAACTACGCGCTATAATATAGCACGGATTAGCTCCAGCAATTATGGGGAAACTTTTGTCAGTTTGGTGCCCCCCTTCACGGTTGACGCTGCGGGGATCCATGCATCGGCGTTCAGTGGCTCACCCTGTAGACATGGGCTTTCTCAAAACTGCAAAGAAAGACACCACTCCGGATTACTGGCATAGGGGATTGTGATGAACCAGTTTTGCGGCGGTAGTCATTCTCCTTTCACGATAACAGCTTGTCCTCAATACCAGTGGGCAATCCCTCACAACGTCTGCAAGATGAGCGACTCAACACCAACACGCCGCCCCTTCCACGGCTCCTGCCACTGCGGCTCCGTCAAGTACATCGTCTTCCTCACACTCCCACACAAACCGCCCTCAATCGATACGGCCCCTCCCACCGACCCGTCCCGCTTCCACCAGGAGTTCTACCGCTGCAACTGCACGACCTGCCACAAGGCCGGCCACTTCCACATGCGCTTAGCCTGGGCCCCCGAGGACTTCATGCTGCTCTCCCCGCTGGATCCCATGGCCGAGCTCGGAGACTACACCTGCAACTCCGGACTCATCCACTGGCTCTTCTGCAAGACGTGCGGCGGGAGGTGCTTCGTCTTCCAGGGCAAGGGGGAGACGGCCGAGGTGGACCTGGACGAGACGGGCGTCAAGGATGGAGATGGGGGCAAGATGGGCAAGAGGACCATCTGGCGGCCCAAGGCTGAGGGCTGGAGTGAGCAGAGAGAATGCGGGTGCTATCTCAGTGTGAATGGGTATACCGTCGATGCGGCGCAAGAGGGATTTGAACTGGGTGAATTCACGACCAACAGATGGGTCGCGTACGTGGACTGCCTTGAGCTCAATGGGCCGGAGCGCGAGCCGCGGTATGATAAGCCTTACGATGGTGGCGCCTTTTGAAGAACAATGCCTTCAACTTGAAGTGCGAGCAGGTGATGAAAAGCATCGAAAGTTTATATGTATTCCGACGAGTCGTCTTGCCAACTCTCTAGCGTATAATTAGGAGCAATAGACACACAAGCTGGCGTTTCTCGCGAGCCGTCATTGTCTCACCAATCATGGCAACACTTTGAACAACCCGGTCTTGGCTTCCCAAGTTCCAGAGAGCTTCTGTAGATATAAAAAAATGGCATTCTTGAGAAACTAATAAACTCGTCTTCTCAAGCCCAATTCTTAACATACCCAAGAATATACATAGCTCCATTTTAAATGACGCAATTGTATAAGAAACTTGTAATTTTTTTTCAAAATGAGAATCATAAATTATATCGTAGCTGAATGCATTTCAGATAATCTTGAGTTTGTCCAAGTACAGGAGCTTATACATCTCTGTTCAGGTCATGCCCAGACTGCATGGAGCTTGGCTTTTTCCAAGGCCCTATGAACTTTCAAAGCGGCGTCAAGGGTAGCGTATCCATCTTCTTCACCCTTGGCAAACGCCTCGTATAGCCTCGCTACATTTCGTCCCGAATCAGACACCTGACTCAAATGTTCTGCTTCACCTGGGTTAAAGTCAATCTCCTTTGCTTCTCCCCCAAATTCTCTCAACTTCAATTTCAGGCCTGTCAGGCCCCAGTGGAATATGCCAGGATCACTAGTCATCTCAAGTTCTCCCTTAGTCCCGCTAATGATCCACCGGAAGCCGGTGTTGTCGACCGGTTCAGTGCATGTGCGTATTGTCACTGACGCCACAGCACCACTTTCCAAGACTCCCTGGAGGAGGATTGTGTCTGGAGCCGTGATATTAAAACTTTCTTGGGTGATGTTGCCTTCGTAATCCACAAGCTTCGTTTTGTTGTTTTGGGTTTTGAGGGTCGACTGGATATCCCTGAAGTCCCCGAGGATATTCAAATGAGTGTCCAAGACTAGGATTTATTAGCAATCGTTCTTTTTAATGCCATTCATGCATGATAATTGGATAAAACTCACTGTGCCCGACAAGTAGATGCAAGCGACTGATGCCAGAGTTGATATCCAGAAAAATTGACTGCGACTCTGGCCACATGGGCGCAGCCACAAGAGCGTTATGGCCGTTGAGGGTAGAGAACACCACGTCTCCGATGGCACCGGACCCGATTAAATCCTTCATACGTCGGAACACAGGATGGGCACGGCCTTGTGAGCCACTGAGGGCCTTGACTCCAGCACTCTTGGCCAGAGTAGCCAACTCCTCAACCTCTGCAACTGTCGGCGCTATGGGAAACTCCACTAGAACGTTCTTCTTGTGCTGGAGCAGAGGCTTTACCAATTGGTAATGTTTGCCAATAGCCACAACGATAGAGACCATGTCAATGCCAGGATCATTAACAACCTCATTGAGAGAGCGGTAGGCCTTGACATCGGAGCCAAGTTTGTGCGACTCGATAGACTTTTGGGAAGAGGTAAGCGAGGAATTGCAAATGCCGACAATCTGATAGTGAGGAGAGGATTTAAGAGAATTTAAATGTTGGATGCCCCATTCGCCTGTCCTGTAACCCGCGCTGGAGGTGGCAGCGAGCCCGATGATGCAGATGCGGATAGGCGCCATTGCAAGTTTGATCTGCGTGCGAATTTATATGAAGCTGAGAATTATACTATGAATTTGAGGTCTTTTGTTACTTGGCTCAATACTTTCTCGATTTTTGTTCTCGAGTTTATATAAATATATATATTCATGTATGCGAACCTGCCTTCTTTTACACATCACCATTGTTTAGAGGCCAATCAACACTGTATAGGTACTGAACAGGGGGTTGCAACAGGATCCACAAAGTCCGCGGTTCGTCTCCACTTGAACTCCGAGGAAACCAGATCCTTCCGCCAGCATCTTGGATGCCTAGTCCTAAAAAGACTCAAAGCTAGCCTATTAGAAATGCAAGCTCATTACTAATCCTTTGCCATAAACTGAAACCTCAAGGTCAACAACCCCCGAGGACTTTCTTTAGTCGTATCTGGGGTCGATCCAGCTCGTGTTTAATGTGTCTCACTGTACTCCGTATCCGCGGATAATTAGGCATGCCGTTCTCTCGCCAAAAATCTTGCACTCCCTGCAGGCAGTCAAAATTGCGATGCAACCGGGCAACTCCGACATGTTCACGCTGTGCTGAGCGCAATCTAGTATGTGATATACGCGATATTCACGTATCGCCATATTCGGACTCGCGCCGTTCGAAAGTTCCCAGACTGGAAGCTGTGGACATTGAAGCTCGAGAACATCAGCACAGTGTTTTTGGAGTCCCACCAGCTGTTTTCGATGTAGTCCCAACTGGTGCGGCTATAACCCTCAGTGGTGAAAATGTAAGCTCCAACTGGATAGTCACTGATAGTTTGGAAGCCGGTCATTTGAACCCGAAAAATCTCGAATCTGGGATTGGCGAATTTGGTCTCGACACTTTTGGGGACGAATTTAGCCTGCAAATGATGGCTGAGTCCGAATGCTCGGAGCAAAATGTCGCCGAGGCGAGGACATCTGCCTGCGTAGTACCCCCTGATAATTCCGCTCCAATCTCGCATTGGGACCCTCCACCTCTCTTAGGTGAATCTGGTTCGGAGAGCAACATCGCCTGGTGCGATGACATGGCGTCCACCCTAACAGCACGGACTCCCTTCAACCAAGGGTCCCTGCGAAGCCGCCCAATCCTAAAAGGCTGCATGTTGACCAATATGATCCTGGGACAAATTACCGGCTATCCAAAGATGCTCGTCCTAGAAGACCGCCTTCCTCCGTTTATCCATGCGCCTTGCTACATAGACGAGAGGCTTGCTCTAGAATGTGGCGAGATGGGAAAACACCAATGCTTGCCCAAGAGGCTTGCCATTTGCGCCAGCTTGGTGGATATGTTCTATTCGAGGACAGATGCCAACGCGGATTTCGTCTGGCAGACGATATACTCTGAGGGACAGAGATTGTATGAAGAGGTATCATTTTCTTGCTTCACACTTACCGACACTAATGTTACTTTTTTTAACTTACAAGATTGACCTTTCTGTAGCATAAAAGCTTAGACTCATATGGCCAACTTGCTGCCCTACAGGCGGTCATCATATATATCCTCCTACAAGCTCAGGATCCCGAAACAGCGGAACGAAATGGTGCCAATGCTCTGCTCTTGATTATGATGGTATGTTAACTCCATCTAGTCTAGCCTCTTTGTGGACAATTAATCTGCTGTCCAATAATATTTACGGGCTGCATTGGCATAAATTAGGAACTCTTCACTTGCCTCACTGAGAGCATTGACTGGGATACATGTGACTTGACGGAAAGGTCAGACAGACAACATTGGGTATTAAGGGAGTCCCTGAGACGGTAATCGCAAATACACTCAAGTCCCAAGCTAAAAACAAAGTTCAAGTCCTAACTAAATATTCAGGATAGTCGCCTTGCTCGGCCTTGTCGAGCTACTATTCGAAGGCCTAATCCCACCTCACGCAGCCCAAGCCAACCCCCCCTACAAAAACTTCCGGTCTACCCCTCTACCAAGTCAGCGCGACTTGTGGGAAGCCCGCACCAACAGAGCCTGGAGGCGAGAGCTGAAGCTCTACCTCTCAGGCTTGACGTCGCACGAAGTGTTAACAGTCGGAGACCTGCTTGAGTTGGATAACGCGGGTTGTTTCAAGAACACTTGGAATAATGAGCAGGCGTACAGTAAGTTGCCGGATGCGGTCAGTTGGTGCGGAAACTCTGATTCGTTGGGGATGTTGATCTGGATGGTACTCCCCTTTCAACAATGGAGAAAGAGGGATGCCCTCTGGTGATTCGAGGAATGTATACATAGAGGCCAATTTGCCCATAGCTCAGTACCATTCCGGCAGCACTGCATTCGCTTTAACTTATTATGCCACTTCACAATGGCAAGCTATACTGTTCGGCTTTGCGGGAACACTAACAATCTAATAGAGGAGCAATCGATACAAGGGCTAATGCCGGTAGTGAAAAGGGGCACCTATACAGAGTACTCTATATAGATATAAGAGAGTATTATTTACATCTACTGAATAAGCCCTGGTTTCATTTTTATATATACTAATTTACACTATTATCTACCTCGAAAACCTCATCCCCCCCTTAATGAAATACTAGGGGGCACTAAAAACCCTAGAAAGTCGGGCAGCTAAGAAAAAGAGGCCCAACTACTTAAGACAGCATCAGCCAACGCAACCCACATAATAGATAAATCAAGCGACACCACCCCCCCTACTAGAACAAGAGCCCCCGCAGCTATATAAAAAGTAGACCTAAAGGGCCCGGGAGTTATATAAGCCTAAGTTGCATTACAGGGCTTTACTTATAATAAAACCCTTTATAAAAATCACAATATGTCACGACCCAACAACAGCATCGGCTAAAGACTAGATACATAACCAATAAGAATAAAGCTTTTAGCTCACCTAGGTATATACTAAAAAGCAATATAAGCCTATAACCCTGGGGTAATAAGCTTACAAAAACATTATAATATAAGCTATAAAAAACAACTTACTATATAAGTAAATAAATAATATAC
>PXNZ01000387.1:0-32349 GCA_003012085.1 Trichoderma brevicompactum | reverse complement strand
TATATATATATATATATAAACAAAAAAAAAAGCACCAAGACAAACAAAACAAAACAGAGAGGATTGCGGAGATGACCTCGGTATCCGGGTTGACGACATCAAACAAGAAATCAGAGAAAGAAATTTTAGAAAACGCTGGCAGAATACATGGCCCGCTGTCTCGATACATATGTGCATATGCCGACCAACCATTTTGTGAAACTCAACGGTTGTTGAAAAGGAAAAAGCAAAAAAAAAAAAAAAGCAAAGCAAGAAAATCATCACATAACGCTGCACTTTTTATCTTTATCGTGGTCCTTCGCAGCCGCTGGAGGTACGTCCATGTCCATCCAGATGCTGCCATTATGCTCTTCCTCCGCAATAGCTGGCTTGGTACTCTCCTTCTTCTTCTTCTTTTTGGCCGTCCAGCCTCGCTTCTTCGCGTCTCGCATATTCTTCGCTGCGCTTCTCTCGGCTCGGCTCGGTCGTCTATTTACAGTTGATGGCTGTCTGCCGGGAGAGGCGGGAGGTTGCCGCATCCACGTCGGTAAAACAAGGTTGTTGGACTGTGTCGGTTGGGCGACTCCGGTCGATATCGTTTCCAGTCTCTCTACCGTAGGGGGGGCGGCAGAGCCACCTGTCGCGCGTGGACGCCTAGGTACCGGTGCGACAATTGGAGTATCGCCTCGGCGAGACGTCCTGCGGCCTGGAGGATCGAAGGCACCGCCCACGCCTCGAGGGGTGCTGATGATTAGGGGCTGGTCGATTTCGAAATTAGGCATATTCCTTGCGGAAGGTAACGAACCCGCAATGGGTTGTGGTCGCTGCAGATGCTGATTCTGTGTCGAAAGCAGGCTGCCTGCTAGATTGAGAGGGTTCCCCTGACTGGCTCTCCTAATCAGCCTGGCCACCTGGTCCGAGCTAGGAGCTGGTGGCAAGGCCGAATTCACAGTCTCAGCCGTAGAGGATGTGGGCGTTTCGTTTCGTTCAGATGGAGAAGATAATGGCCAAGTCTGTGCATTGGATAGCCTTCTTCCAATATTGCTCGAGGCGCTGCTGGTCTCCATTGTTGAAATCGAGGAAGTTTCAAATCCTAACCCCGGTCCGCCAAAGTCGAATTCAGGATGCATCATGGGACCCAGGGTAGCTGGACTGCTCTCATATACTCCCATCGAAGTCCTTGAGGTGGTAGCTGTCGGCTGGGGCGTGACTGAATTTTGCGAGGTAGCCGCGGTAGCCATGGATTGACTATCCCGACTTTGAATTCTCCTCGGTGGCGAAGCTGGAGGGGATACGTCGTATATGTCCTCATCATCCAGCGGACCGGATGTACTTGATAGGGGTAGATGCAACTCGTCATCAACACGCAACCTGCCCACTACCGTTGAGTCGCTGGCGGACCTGCCATGGTTTAATCCGCCATGGTCGTTGTGATGAGCCGTTGTTGATGATAGATTTGATGGGATCGCCAGAGTTGGTGGTTGAAGTCCCACGATTGGATTTGCCCGCGCCGGCATTGGCGAGTAAGGCTGTGTTACTGCCGGGATCGAGACGGGTGCCAAGATGGCGCGACCGCGTAAAAAGGCAGGCGTATCTCCTGGATCATCCGCTTGATAGGGAGGTGGCGGCGGCTCCCAATTGTCTGCATCACTTTCGTGAGGATGCTCTCTTCTGCCGTCCGCCCGGCGATACTCTATGGGGCGCCCATCGGCTGTCCGTGGATTCAGACGGCGGTTTGCGGCGGCGACTGTGGCTGCTCGACGAAGAGTCGTCCCGGAGCGTGGACTAGAGTGTGCATAGGGGGCATCAAGTGCCTCCTGCTCTTCAATCGACAAGAATTCCTCGTCATCGACAGGCTCACGGATGATTGGGCGGCTGACGGGGTTTCGGCCCAATGTTCTTGGCATAAGGGGATCGTCGTCATCGTTGCCGCGCGACGACACAGGCGAAATGGGCGAGACGAAATCACGAGTAGCGGAGGTAGTAGACGTAGGGGTAACAGAGATGGTTGCAGTACGCATCAGGCTGCTTCTTCTCCCCCCTCCTCTTGCTCCTCCCCGCTGGACGACCGTCCTTCGTCGCACAATGGCAACTTCGGTTTCCATATCCCGTTGCTCCTCTTCGAGTACCTCCGCATCATCAGTTCCGACCTCAATGGTAATCTCAGTTTCGGTTCCATCGGTGAGAGCATAGCCAAAATCCACCAGGGCAATTCTACCACCGTCGACGAAATCCATGTCCTCGTCCTCGGTGACGAGCCTGGGCCCGGCAACTCCCGTGGCGGTGACAATAAGCCTTTCCTTGAGCGATGTGTCGCCGAATCCCGAAACCCACTTCACGTTGCTCACGCCAACGAGCTCCGAAGACTTGTGTCCCGCCACGAAGTTATTCCTCAGCTTATCGCACAAAATCTGCCACTGAGGAACTCTTCCGGTGGTAGCTGTGGGGGCAACGACCTCCTGCGTCCTTGTGGACGGCGATCGTGAAGAATGGCTCTGGGCGCTGTTCCTCCTGGCGAGCCCAGACGTGTCGCTAGCGGCCGATGTAGCTTCGGGTACGGGTATTGCAGTCAGGTCCTCAGGCACGCCATAAATCCAAACTTCGTTGCCGTGGAAGCAGGCTGACACCAACTCGCCATGATATGTAGCCGAAGGCAGCGTACAGGGGAGCAGCTTCGCTTGTGAGGTTGTTTTGGGTACTGGCCCGGTAAAGTAGGTTGTGCCGTTTCTCAGGTCATCGATTCGGACGGCACGAAAGGTCTCAAAGCTGCGATCGTAAGCAAACGCCCAGGCGGCCTCTTCCTGGCTACCATCTTGCAGTAGCACGGCGTGGCTGCAGTCTCGGCTCGAGTTGGGGAACAGGATAGACGTCGTCCACATTGCGCTGAGGTTCTCTTCGCTCTCGTCCATGGCAAGGGCGCCCGGGTCATAATACGGCGCAGTGATGACGACCGTGCTCGGGGGAGACGAATGAAGCGTTGTCCCAAGAATCTGCGTGCCGTCAAACGAAAAGGCCAAAGCGTCTACGGCATCGCACTTTACCGCGCGCCTGTCAGTGGGAGACGCCCCACGTGTCAGTGATTGAACCTCAATCCCCCCATCATAGGCGGCAGTGAGGACGGTTCCGCAGGGCGACAGCGCAATTGTTCGTGGGTTATTATCGAGAATCATGGACTGCTTTCGCTTCGGCGGGGACTGCTTCAGGTCGTAAATATCGACTTGCATCTCGGTCGAGAGGACGGCTAGGAGGTTCGCATCGTTGGAAACACATGCCGAGACGGGGCGGCGCAGCATCTTGAACTCGCGCTTCATCTCGATTCCCGAGCCTTGGGCGTTTATCAAGTACATCCTAGAAGAATTATATGCCAATACGTGATGCCCATTCGGCGACGTGGTGAAGCCCATGCCTTCTCCTCCCGGACATGACGAGGAGCTGATGGCCTTGGACACGAGTTTGATGACGGTGACGCTCGGCCGTACGTAGGAATGAAAGAGATTCCGCTTGATTTCCCTGGCGAACAGGCTCCGCAGGCGAGGCAGGTTGTCGATATCCGCAGACGGCAAGCTGCCCTGGGACGCAGCATACGACGGACATCGTGCGAGGTGGTATCGGTAGAGGTGTGGGCGCTGTGCGACGTCTCTCCATTTGCGGTTGAGCGTCATAAGCGAGGCGAAGCCATTGGGATCTGTCGCTAGAAGTATCCTATGATGCTGCCGTCAGATTTTTCCTTCCTCTTGCCTATACTGCTTTCTGCCCTCCCAATTTTCATTCTTTTTTTTTTTTTTTTTCATTCTTTTTTTTTTTTTTCCTTCGCATGGCGAGCAATGCCAGCGCCATCTACCGCCCAAGGGGGGATGCTCACTGCTCGATGATTTCGTCTGGTAGTCCGTCGAACGGTGGTGGCGTCTCGGTCTCGAGGAGGATGGGCACCTTTTCGATGCTCGACCGTCGCGCCTCTGCCGGCGCCGAGGCGTCGTCCATGGCGCTGCTTCCGCTAGCGATGAGCAGCTTATACGCGATGCGGCATGTCCAGGGGGGGTCGATGGAGGGAGATGGCCGTCTGAGCAGCTAGGGCAAAGTCGCAATTTTGGCAGAAGAAGACGGGAAAAGACTTTGCAACGATGATTACAACGAGAAGAGACGAGGAAAAGGAGCGGCGATGAGGCGGAGGAGGAAGCGTGGCTGAGAGACTCCAGTAAGTCGAGGCAGGTGCTCCGTAAGTAAGTACCTTAGTACGGAATGGCTACCTTGTACGGAGTAGCATGGACGCTACAGATTATAACTTGTATGTACCGGTACTCCGTATGCGGCGCCTGGGATAGTGCTGGGCGCACTGACGCGAGTAGCAGAGACCGGATGGTACTTGCTGTGGGCTGTGGACTGCTGGGAGGCCCGTGAGGTTTGGAAGCTGAGCTCCCGATTCTAGCGTCCGCAGGGCGCCCCGTGCGAGCCCGCTAGCGCCGAAGAATGGCCTGGAAAAAAAGAAGCTGGGCTGTATTACAGCGCAGTAGAGGCAGCGCCAAGGGTGCTACCAGGATGAAATGTTTGGGCTAGGTAGCCTCCCCCAGCAGATGATGATCAAAATGGCAACAAGAATCTTCAAGGGAAAACAGGCATGCAATGCCTTATACGAAAGATGGAAAAGATGGCATCTGATAGCAGTATTTCCGTAGAAATATCGAGTCTCTTTTTCATCATTGCCCATATCCATTCTCCGTCTACGGAGCGCACGGCACATCATCTGTGCGCACGGATGCACCAGAGCGCCCACGGCAGATCCTTAGCTGTCAAACTACGGATTTGGCCGATACGCTCCCTCACACATTCATCCATCTCTCTCTGACAGATGGACAGGGGGCGATGGACAGGGCCAAGTTCCCCTTCTGAGATAGTGAGATAGCACCAAGCAAGGCGTCCTGCAGCAGCGCCCCCAGGTTTCCCTTGGGTGGGAGCTTCAGCGATTTGCTGCTGATTTCAAATGCTCACCCCTTCTTTGCTACTTGCCCAACACGGGAGCGATTTTCATTCTCGTTCGTCCGGCGATCGTCTTTTTTTCCCCCCTCATCTTCTCCTCTTACTTCCTATCACGGCTTCATTTTCTTCTTATACGAAGTGTCTGGGGCGCCTTATCTCTTCTTCATGCCTCAAATTAGGTAACCCGCATGAATCGCACTATCAATAGCAGCAACCTAATTTCCCCAAAGGGCTCCAAAGAATAGACTACAGAGCACCTAGCTTAAAAAAGCCTTCGTTCCCCCCTTCCCGCCAAGGTCTTTTTTTAGCCCAAGCAGAACAGAAACAGCCCAGCCCTTAGTGGTGAAATGTAATCAGTTATCACGTGGACCCTGCTTTCTCACCACATTCAACTCGCTCGTTTTGCGCCAAAGCACAGGTAATCTTATCCCATGATAGCAGAAGAAGAGAGGAGAAGAGAAGAGAAACAATCCTTGCCTTGCCCATTTACATGCAGGGCCTCAGCTGCTAGAATTGGCAACCCACATCTACTATATTTGGCAATAGGATGCCAAGATTTGCACCCTGACCTCTCCGCCACAGTAAGTGTACAAGCATGGCTCGACCCGATCGGCAGACGAGGATATAAGAAGAGCATGGAGAATGGAGTACTTGCTCCGTATGTCATATGGGGTAGATATGAGCTACTGCAAAGTACGGAATTGATTATGATCATTTATCCAAGGTATATCATGTCCCATCCTTCCTTACTCCGTATACATCACAGAAAACACCCGAAAGCGCCTGGCCCCCAGACGGTTTCGATTGCGCTCGGCCTACGCAACAGAGGCGCCCGCGCTCAGGTGATGTGCGCAAAACGCTTGTGCGTTGTATGTACTTCGAATAGATGAAATACGGCTCCCGCAGGATTCAATAAAACAACGATACGACCACCATGACCCCGATCCAACAGCTTGATGGGAAGGGTGAACATGGCGGTGAATCATCCATCAGATCTACAAGGCTCCGCATCGCATCATCCCGGCGCCCATCCAGCAACAGCGCTCTGGCCATTATCCTCCACCAATCCCGCCCTCCAGCCTTCTCACTGTCAGAGCTGGCAGTGGTATTACCTAGAGTTTCCCGATATGGGTCCCTTGGGCAGCGACATGTAGAATGCCTGTTTCGGAACAACTCTTCCCACAAGTTGCATGCGAAGAATATCGGCCCTCCACGCGGTACGATAGGGGGCAACATCGTGATGGTGTCCAGGAAGTGAAAGTAGCGTCAGTGCAGGTGCAGGGGCTGCTATTAGTACACAACCCAAGCAAGTACTACCGCTACCTGTACTCCACGCTCAAGAAGGCCCCGGCATCTGGTTGAAGTCAAATGGCTCCAGCCCGGGACCCATGACAGGGAGCTGGGCGCTCAAAAATTCGTCCGTGATGAGCGTGCCGATGTCATCCCCTAGGTTTGCTAGGAAGCCATCATTGCTCACTTCAAGGCCGTTCATCAGATCTGGCGCATTGAGGGGGTCTTCCGGTGGCATTGTCGCCTGCGTCTGCTGCGCCTGGAGGAGGACGTCTCGAATCTCTCGCACGCAAGGCCAAGTGTTTTGAATCTCATCCATGGCTAGCGTTATGAGCGAGAGCGCACGTTCAATGTCTGGATCGCTCCACGAAGCCTTTTGGAGGAAGCGTTTCATCATGACTGTGCTTGCAGCAGTGGAGAGCGTGTGCACAAAGTCCAGGGGCAATGATCTGTAGCGGTAGTAGCGAGAGAAGCTTCGCATCAAACGTAGAATCGCTTGCAACGATTCGTAGCAAATTTCCACATCCTCGCTTTCGGCAATGCCTGGCTTCTCAAACATGTGCGATGGCGGCCGATGGAGGATTATCATGATTGTGTGGAACATCATGCTGTTGACGTCATAATCAGCCATTATGAACGTTTTTGATTGTCATGTATAGCACGATCGGAAAGGGTTTGAGAGAGGGAGATCAAACTTACTGCAGATGTAGTACATAGGGGGGCACCTGGCCAACCGTCCACTGGTTCCAGTGTAGAGAGCCGGGGAGGCTCGAAAGCCACTTGGTCAACGACACATGTATCCTCCGAGTCTTGGTCGCAATGATGGTGGGTTCTGCGCCCCCTCTCCGGTTCTCGAACAAATCAGTGATGATGGGGTGGATAATCTTGGACAGCTCAGCTCGGTAGATGAAGGAGCCGACGAGGGCAACGCCATCTTCCCACTCATTTGCCGACGCGCCTTTGCAAATGTACGTCTCCAAAAGGTTTTGCCAATCAGGGGGGTACTGGAGCCGGATCGTATTACGCACGTCCGACTCACCGGGGTAAAGGGCAGGAGGTCTTCCGAAGTAGAGACTGAGCTGCTTATCGGCTATGAAGACGGCCCAGTAGACTCGGCGTAAAATCTCTCTGTCGCCGCTCGACTCTGTCGATCCATCCCAGTTGGTCGGGTCGAGATGGAGGCCCATTTCGTGCGCGAGGCGGAAGGCCATGCCACAAAACAGCCAGCCCTTGGACGCTCGTCCCACAGCAATCTCACGGTAGCCAAGCAGCACGAGAGCCTGAAGGGTCGTCAGGTCGGGGCTATCGAGAGTAGAGTAAAGAAGGGTTTGGGCCTGGCCTGAGAAGACGTCGGAGAGATTGAGCATCTCATCGTACTGAAGCGCCGCCAGAGCGCAGATTGAGTACAGCAGCACGTCGGAGTAATATTTTCCTGAGCCGATGTCGTAATCCCTTAGGAAATACTCGCGATACACGACCATGTTGTACGGATAAATCTCCGAGAAGAACGTCGACATCAACTTCTGTGAGGTTTCATGATGGGGCTCGTACTGGAAAGATGCGCTCCTGGGGCTGAAGTCGTCCAGGTCGCCATACAGGTCGCCCAGGTCCACATTGTTGTTGCTGTTGCTATTATTATTATTATTGCTGTTGTTGTTGTTATTCTGGCTGCTGTTATATTGCTGGCCATCTGTTGATATGGCTAGGGAATCTATTCCCGTGGCACTCGCCGGAACCGGAGACGAAGACTCCTTGGAGAAGTGTATCTGCAACAAGCTTGTTCCCCCGAAGAATTGTGCTGCGTTGCCTCCTCTCAGCCGCCTGAGCTGACCTGACTTGACCCGAGCAGCCGCGAGGCTCGGATCCGACTTGATATCCGTTTGTCCGCCATCCGACAATGCGACTTCGGGAGCTCCCGAGGTCAGCGACAGGTCGGCGATGATCTGGTTGCGCTCTGCCTCGTCTGCCAGAGCAAGCTTGTGAATGACTCGCTCAAGGGCGGCAATCTGCCCCTCCAGGGCTTGAACGTAGTTCTTTGAAACCGGCCTGCTCGGATGTTGTTGTCAGCGTGTCGCCAGCAGACAGCAGAACCCCTCCCTCAGTCTCTCCCGCCTTACCGTTGCTTTTCGCCGAAGCCTTGGAGGACACACTCAGTACCCGCCTTGGCACATCTGGAGCAGGGGCGCTTCCGATCGCATTTAATCTAGAGCGCGGGATATTAGCGTCAGCTTCAAGCCAGCCGAAGCTGCGGTTCACGGAATGGAGTCCGCGGCGGACCTTACGACGACGGCAGCGTTCACAGCTGGAAAAAAGGCCAGCTGGTTAGCACAAGCTTTCGAACCCTTGCCACCGGTTTGCGACTTACGAGGTCCTGACGAAGTCTCCCAAGAGCGGCTCCTCCATTGTGCGCCGCGGTCACTGCTCAATTGCTAGTTGTCAAGGCCAGCAGAAGATCCGAAGAGGCATCGGGTTGGTTTGCGAGCTGCTCGTGTTGCGACTGGAGGAGAAGAGAGAAAAGGCTCGACATGATGACACAACACAAGACGAGGCTCCCGGGCCGTCGTTGCATCTTCTCCAGTGCTGTTGGCGCTATAAAATCAGCCCTGTTCGCGCTGGAGCTGCCCGCCGGGGACGGACCCCGGAGGCTCCCCCCCACTTGGACGGCAGGAATGGAATCCAGTTGGTGGGCGCACTTCGGCCAGTGGCTCCGACGCTACGTCGCTTAATCGTGGTGCCGCCCTCAAAGTTCCCAACTTGGCTTCTCTGCGCTTGATGCGACAATACCTGTGCAAACACCTGTTCACAGTGTATCATTTCTTGGCGCGGCTGTGGTAGGATTGGCATTGAAATCAAGTCTACGGAGTTTCTCCCTTCCTTGCAAACAACCAATCAAACACGGATTTCACAGCTGACCAATGATGACACCCTGCCCATGTGACTTGCAAGGCCGACCGGTATCAAACACCGAACGAGGCTGACCGACGGGCTCAGACCAAGGCAGGATACGAGCATCACATAACACAAACACCACCAACAACGACAACAGCGGCAAATCATCTGGCAATGTCCTCGTCCCGCGCATCCAGCACCAGCATGTGGCCCGGCGCATGTGCCATCACCACTCCCTCCAACCCGGCCCTCATCACCGCCTCTTGCGGTGTCACTCCACATCCCCAAAACACCGGCACCTCCTCATCCTCATCTCCATCTTCGCTCCTCTTCTCCCCTCTCAACCTACCAAACGCTCGCCTCCCGTCCCCGTCCATCGGCGCATCCCCCCATTCCGGAACATCAATATCCTTGATCCCAAGCCTTTCCACCGCTTCCCATCCCCAATCCAGCGGCTCCCCATGCGTCGCTTCAAACCTCCTCGTGATGCTCCTCACCGTCTCGATATCCCGCCTCTTATACGGCCTCATAGACACCACATATGTACCGCCCTGAAACACCCCCGCCGGGCACAACCGCGCCGTGGTTCTATACATGGGCACGTTCCTCCCCAGCACGAGCTGTCTAGGCGGAAGCCCGGCCGCAGCCAGTTCAGACTCAAAGGAATAGGAGCACCCGATCAAAAAGGCAACATGGTCGCTCGTCCACTCTGCCGTGATGTCGTCGCAGTGGCTCTTCTCCAGCTTAGAGTCCCTGTACACCATGTATCGCGGTGCGTCTCGCCTCAGATCGCACCCTTTACCAATGATGTCGTCGCCGTGAAGCGTCTTGATATGGGATATGACCGCATCGCCGCACCCTTTGGTTGCCGACTCGGCAATCAGGGGACATGGAACGGGATTTCGAGCACAAAGAGTGCGAAAGTCATTCGCGTACCGTGACGGTAGGATGATGAGGTTTGCTTGTAAATACCCAGGAGCCAGGCCTGAAGTTGATGTCGTGTGTGTATTGTGACGTGATGCTAATCGGGCCTGCTGCCCAGTCAAGATGAAAGTTTTGCTCATTGTGAATGCCGACACAGAAGTCATGATCAAATTATCAAAGCTATCCTGCAACGGAAAAGAGAAGTATAATAAGCAGATTGTATTAATATTATAAGTAGATTGTATTATGATAAGCAGGTTGTATTAGAATCATCATCTCAGAATGGGCATCCTATTCTTTGACTAGCTGCTGTTTGCTCCATGATATCAGAAACTATCTACTTGCTAGATCTTACAGTTCTCTGCGCGGCCGCCTTGACCACCATGATGGAGACGGAGTTGCGCCTCCGCCTCAACCACCAGATGCCAGTTCACCAATTTTTCAACAATTAGAACTAAAACTTAGCGTCAACACGAATAGATATGCCCCATGGAAGGCGGAAGCGGAAAGCCGTCGACGTGTTTAGTGTCGAAGTCGGATAACTAGATGCATCATTGACTTCAAGGTCTCAAGCATAACTGGTTTAGGTATTTCTGCAAACTAGAGTATATTTCCGCAAATCCCTCATTAACACGCCGTGTTTTATTTTCCTCCCCTTTTGATGCCTCTGTTGACCCAGCCAGAACCGTACAGTATGTTGCTGCTTATCATTTTCAAAAACACCAACGTGGGCGTGGTCGTTACAAGCCACCACATCCAGAACTCGAGCCAAGTTTTCGAATCAAGGATAATATTTTAATCAGGAGCTCTCTTTAGAAGGGCGATCCAATTTCTTTTTCATACACAATCGAACTGCCTTTCGGGCATCTCGTACCCACCTCTTGACGCGCCATTCCACTTTGCCCGGTTCAAGAGGGGATGGTTGATCGTTGCTTCCAGCCCCTGCATCATCGGTGACATTGTTGTTTGTATTAGCTACTGTGGGAGGTGCCAACAATCCATTTGTATTCGAACAAGGCGCAGATCTGCTCTCTTTTGGCATGCTGGTAGATCTTTGTGGGCTGACAAATCGCAACCGAAGCATCGAAAACTTGCCTTGTAGCCTACGATGTCCACTTGGACTACTATCAGGCCAATTTCCACTTGTCTCAATCAACGCTTCCATATTTATTGATGGAGTGAGATTCAAGTTTGCCTTGACTTCGACTGGTGATGGTGGATAAGGGATATTGAACTGGTCGGATGGCTGTGGCGATGGCTCAACGCGGAGAGGCTTCAGTTCTGATGTCACTGAACCATTGCTGATTGAATTAGGGCTCGATGGCCGTTTCTTGTTGCCCAAGGCAATATCAACATGCTCATCCATTGTATACTTCCTAGGGCAGGAAGCCAACTCCGCGAGGGAGTTGCACTGTTTCAACCGATTGTTGTATGGCGTAAGCTCGCTTTGGTTAAGTCGAATTTGGCCGAGTTGGCTTCCTGACATTTTGAGCTTGAGTTTCGGCCGTACCGCTGGGCTATATCCATAATCATGGCCGCTATCATATGTTGGTCTCTGATTAGTAGTCGAGCATGCAACGTCACCAACCCTGCAGGGCGATGACGGTGATGCTCTGACTTTGACCTTGAATCTTGGCTGAATGCCTTGCGAGCATCCTGATGCAGAAGCGACTGAGAGCTCACCTTTACCCGGCGGTAGGGGCCCATGTGCTAGATAACCGGACAGCGAGGTTATGCCTGCGGTGCCATAACCCGAAAGTTTTTCGGCTTCTCTCGGTAGCGGAGGTAAGGCTTTCATCAGCTGAGGTATACTTTCCTTGACCCTTAGCTCTCTTACAGGCGATATGGGCTCCGGTGAGAGGATTGGCAGATCTTCCTGCCGCCCGGGGCTGTTCCTCACGATGTCGTCAGAGATAACTCCAGTCGTGCTTATGCGCATTGCTGCAACATTTCGGCGGTGGCACTTCTGATATGTCCCTTCCTCTGCGCCCACCTTGTCGGGCAATGGCAATGATGATCGCCTGCTCAGCCGTTTCAGAGTAGCCAGGCCTACCTCGTCTTGCTGATATGAAGAATTATCATGGCTCCCTCCACTCGTGGATTGTATTTCGCTATCCTTTGGAGTCGGAACCCTCCCTAAGCGATCAAAGGATGACAAAATGGAGGCAAAGTCTGACAGCGCGGGGTCCAGCGAATATCTTAGCTTTGAGACGGCGGCCTGAGATGATTGTCGGCTACGAATGTCACCTGCTATATCGAAGTTGTCCTCCAGAATTTTTGAAGGGGTATCCAGAGATGCTGATTCCTTAGAATACGAATCACTCATTATGGAAAGCATATCAGTCGTGTCAACTTCTTTGTTTGGTGGCACTTCATTCGAGAGATTTGATGGCCGCTTCTGTTCCTCGTCGGAAACAGAGATTAAAGGGGCTTTATTCGGGTCAGAATTACTGGAAGACAGGTCCATGGCACTGCCTTTATCCCGACAACTCGACTGGTTGGCCTCAGCTCCTTCAGAGCTGCCATCTCTGTCACCTGACAAGTGGGAGGCATCTATCGAATCCTTTTCAGCCTCTTGTACATTGGATTTTACTGAGTCCGAATCGTTCCCGCCGATATCAAAGCTTCCTTGTACATCATCCATTAACAGCAGGGATCGGCGAATGTTTTCAGCCCTCTTTGGTATGGGGTGTAGCGGTATGTCCAAGCCGACGTCCCAAGGCGGCTGGTCCTCAAACTGTTCACTGTAATCGTAGTAAAAAGAACCGGGTGATTGAATGGGCGCACAGTTTGAATTCGAGGTCACTGATCTGTCATACATCTCAACGATGGACGTCAGACTAGCTGAGCGAGTGCTTTGATCTATAGAACCTCGTTGATGCCGACTTGACTGCCTGGGTGCCCATGCCATGGATGAATTTGGAGCCCTGATTTGACAAGAGCCCGGTGCGTAAGAATATGGCGAGTGCAGTGTCCTGGATGGTAGAGAAGACGTTGACCTATTAGTATCGGCACGAAGGGAAAATGGAGCGGGTCGCCGAGAACCATGAGCATAGGTAGGCTTATATGACCCATGAATAGTTCTCTGTAATGGTATCAGTAATATGAAAACATGCATAGAGATTCCAAATCAACCAGAAAGGGAAAAAAAAAAACATACTTGGGAAAACCGATCAAGCTCAACCATTCTACTGTAGTCGATATCTCCATTCTCCCTGAGGGCTGGAGAGGCGGGACGAACTCCCGGACGCTTCAGTCGAGTAGGATAAGGAAAAGGAGATCTTGGGCGTTGAAGACCACTCCCGCTCGACTGGCTTTGTAATGTACCTGTAGACTTTTGAGAGGGAATCCGCTTAGAGCTGGTTGTTGTCATGGAGTACGACCTGTGGTCATCTTCCAGGCTCGCTGGTGACACCGAAGAAAGCAAAGTTTGCTGGCTTTCAGAGCCATAGAGGGAGATGATTTCAGATGTGGTGTCGCGATAGGAGCGCAGCCGTTTATGGTCATCCGGGTGGCAGTAGTAGTTTTCATCATATCTCGACGAGCGTGCCGGAAGCAGCAAATCCGCTTCCCGGGTGTGCGATTTTGACCTCCTTGGACGAAAGGACGCTGAAGATGAGTTTGGCCCAATGGAGAAGATGCCTATATCACCGGTCTCGGTAGTGGTCTTCAACATGCTCTCCAAGGGGCCGGGGGAGCGTAGAAGGGCGACATTCTCGTTGAGACTGCGCAAGGGGCGCCTCTGAGCTGGCAGGCGAGGGTTGGTGTAGTTGATCATTCTAGTTTGATATCGGTACTGGCTGCGCAGCGAACTATGGCTGGCAGATCTCTGTCGTAATCGAGCAGCATCCATGGAAATGCATCAAGTCCTGGTCCGGAAGAGAGAAGGGCAACGGGAGAATATTATACAGCTTAAGATAAATAGAAGGGCTCAGGGGTTAGAACAAGAAACAGAAAAACCAAAGACGATGGATCAACACCGGAGAATCAAAAACGTTCAGAACTCGAGGACCGTAGCAAACCAACTCCAAGAAGACGCGAGCCGACCAGCTGATTGGCACGCATTTCCGGATGGAAGATTAAGCACGACGAAAAAGCCGAATCGACATTGATATTTTGGCGAGAACTGCATGCATGATGTAAAATGGAAAGTTCGTTTGGAGAATGGAAGTATTTAGCGAGAGAGAGAAGAGGAAGTCGCGATGAATCACCGCCAGTGTCAGCCAATCTGGCAGGCACCTCCTCATAATTGTGTATTACATATATTCCGATATATCTTCTCTCCATCACTCATTGCGACACTGTTGATTTTAGGCGGCATATAATGCGTGCAGAGATATCCCGAGAGCGATTAGTAGTACCCATTCTGTTATTTCTAAGATGGCATTAGCACTCAACTAAGCAGTTGAAGGGTTTGCGTTTCTGTTATAAAGTAGAATTGCCTGCTTTAAGCAGCCGCAACAAGCAAAGGCTACCCTGGAGCACTGCGTTATGCTTCCTGGGCTATCAAAGGCTGGTGGCTATAGAAGCAAGAGCTTTTTAACCACAGCAGCTTTAATATACGCTATTGGAGCNNTCCAATTGTTCCTCGTTAAGGGTTTACAAAAAGCATCTCCTTCTGCCAACGTCGCCCGCCTTCTTCAACCGCGCATCTTACCTTCATCGACCCTGCAATTTCCACAAATGCCGCCAACAGAGTTAAAATCTGAAAAATGGTGTTGGCGTTGCCCTGACAAAATCGCACCGCTGAAGGCTTGTTGTGTCGGGGGCTTCTAAAATGCTGCTCTTATCTTGCATCCTTTACGGAGTAGCCCCGTAGTTCAATTCGATATCACTTATCGCAGCTCGGCCCTTGCAAACTATAATAACAGTAGCTCGGAGTAGCGCGGCAGCAGTGCAGTGATCTATAGGCGGTAGTAGCAATTGATCGGGGCACAATCAACAAAATCTGCGGCCATCTCAAGCAGCTGCATCATATCATTTTGTGATAGCCTGCCTCGAGAGCGCGGATCCAGGAACCGGGCGTTTATCAGAGGTGGCACCTAGCAAAGCAGGGAGGCGTCGTCGGCCAATTGCCAGCCAGACCTTGGCTTTATTCGAGACGTAGCTGAACTCTGTCGCTTGAGACGACGGGGCGCTTTCTCTTGCTTTCCCACCGCTTCCATGCAGTGCGGTAGCGAGGCCCCGTTTCGCTTTGGACGTGCGTTTTAATCATACGTATGACAGGTGATTCCCTCCTCGTTTATGCAGGCACTTGGCGAAATGATTTCCCATCCCGGATTGTCCACGTGCCTCGCTGGCAAGGTTCCCCCCGATCATTGAGCTGCTATGGAGTAAAATTCTGCCAGGATGTTTAGTTGTTGTAGTAGTAGCGAGTAGCACAGGCCATGGTACAGAGTAGCAGTAGCAGTAGCAGCTATAGCGGTAGTACCTTGTAGTTTGTAGTGCTATTATAGCAGCTGGGTCTCTGCTCCGTACGGAACGCCTATTTAAAGCAACGGCAATGACCCGAGACATTTGTTCTAGAATATGATCGGAGATTAAATAGGCATGGGAAAACAAGATGCTCTGCTACTGTCAAATGATAATAGCATTTACCAACAACCACCAATCCCTCACCCTTTTGTTGAAGCAACAAAAAAAGAAAAACAAAACAAACAAACAAAAAAAGAAAAGCGACACAATCAGAAGACTTTAAGCTTTGGGCCTTGGGTCCCTCGGCATCACAAGTCACCCATCAGCAGCGTTTCAAGGGCCACGGCATGCTCTGCTTCGCACCACAGCGGCTTGCCGGCCGCTGCCGGGCCTGAACCCTAGCGCCCCAAGTCCCCTGAAGAGGGGCCACAGAGGCCATAAGTGCGCATCTTGACTGGCTGGCCCCCCGCAACTCCACCAGGGCGACGTGCTCTAGTCAGGGGCATTGTGGGCTTTGTGGATAACGGCATGCGGCAATCCTCTGCGTTCAAGGTTCGATGCTCTTAATTCTCGGCTGCTGGTTGGGACGCTGGGAGTCATAACAATTTTTTTTTTCTGCTGGCTCGCCCTTCTCTTCCCTTTTTCCGATCCTCCGAAGGACACACTGAGAGTTTTTTTCATTTCGTCAACCGCCTTTTTTGACTTTCATTAACAATTTCCGGCGGCACGTCTCCAGGGAGATTAGGTTTGAGAAGCTCCCAGTATTAAAGAGCTCTTCTTCTAGTAGCCAACATCATACCTGCTGCGGTGCTATACTATATATACTCCGTATCGTCTGCATCAATGACCTGATCTCTTCCGCAATTTTCCTACATTTCTCACGCACACTCTTTTGACACACACACTCACACACACGCACACGCACACATTCGTTTGACAAAATACAGTATTCTACATACAACCACCATCTCTATGGCCTCACGCAAACCAGACTTCCACCTCCAGATGCCCGCCATGAGCCAGTCGGATCTCCAGTACCAGTCACGCAGCCCTATGCGCAGCCCTCGTTTCCGCGAAGACTTTGACGCTCCCTTCTCCGAGTCTTTCTTGGACCCTCCACCGCCCAAGACGTCCTACTTTGTGGAGAGCAAGGATAAGATCCAACCGCCACCTCAACGAAGCTTCGACGATAGCTGGGTGCAAGTGCCCAAGCGCCGGGAGAGCGTCAATGGCAAAGTGCTGCAATGGGCCAAACGATCCTTGACAATCAAACGGCAGCGCCCCTCTACCCGCGCCGGGGACGGCCTCGCGGAAGTGCGATCGCCCCCCATAAGGAACTCCAGGAGGATCAGCAGCTTGCCAATGGAGACGGGCTACGGCAAACGCAACACTCACGCTCAGCCTCCAACCATCATCACCGTGGCCGAAATTCCAAAGCCAGTTTAAGGGAAGAAAGAGAAAAAAGAAAAGCAAAAGAAATCACAGCAATAAAAGGACCAGACCAGAAAACTCTTGCAACAAATGTATACAGCCCCCGAAATGATTTTTGATTTTTCAAGAACAAATTGCGGTTACAATCTTCACTGAAACTAACACCAACAGCATCGAGAGGCAGTGGTACTGCAATGGGGCTGGCTAAAATGCAATTTGTATGATAATGATTTATGAATTTAAAAAACAAAACGGTGTCAAAACACACCGCCACCAATGATGAACAACCGTTGCTCTTCTCTCTTTATCCATTGCATAATCTTATTGGCACCTTGCGCCATTGCTGCCCGTGACAAATTAGGTCCGCCAATGCAGTAGAGTTCAAAGGTTGGGGTGATCCAAGCCAACGATGTCGCGTCATCGCTCACGCACTGCAGAATCTTAAGGTGCGCATTCTTCGCGTGGGTTGAGGCATGGAGCTCGTGATATACGCTCATCAGCCGTCTCCTTTTTACCAATTGGCCAAAGGTCGGCTCCAGGGCCGACATGCAGAATTGCACATTCGCTCGCGACTTAAACAAGAAATGGCATATCGGGCTTCCCGGGGCGATCTGGCTCATGCTGGGACGGCCGGCGCGAGCGGCGTCTCTGATGATGGCGAGGCTGCCATTCTTCGCTAGCTGCTGCGCGACATCATCTCGCATCTGCTTGAGGCCGAAAAAGGCCTCCCTATCCGCGCTGATGAGGATCATGGCAATCTCTTCATCCACTGGCTGTCCCACAGCTGCGGCAGGTGCAGTCGCTTGCTCGCCTGATACTCCTTCAAAGAAGCTGACATACATGTATAGATAGCCTTTATTGTTGAAGGCTGGGAGGCAAAGCGGGATCCAATTTTCGCCACCCCCGGCCTTGATGCCCTCCGACTCGAATAGCATATTAAAGATGAGTTGGAGGTCGCTAGGGTGGAGGGAATGGCGCCGTGGCCGAATGACGCTGACGAGCTTGCCTCCCGCCACAATGAGCCCATAGAGCAGCTTATCGGTTCTTGACTTCAAAAATGTATTGTTGATTGTGTGCCTCTGGGATTTGCGCAGTTTCAAACATTCCAACGAACTTAGCAATGCTGAGGGAGAGCCCTTGGTGAAGCTATCCGCTAATGACGACAGCAAAGCCTCAGTCCCTTGCAACGGCTTGCGCAAGTCTGTCGATGGCCGGTTCGCAAATATGTTAGTGAGAGACGGAAGGGTGAGCGTTGACAGAATCTGCATATATAAAGCCTCTAGCTGTACTCGTAATTGCGAATCGCTCTCTCCCAGCTTGCTAATGGCCACGAAATAGAGGGGCCCCTGAGTCAATACAACGAATCGGGTGTTGCCGGCCGTAAAGCCCTGAAGGGGGTTCTTAGATCCTTCATAGAAGGATATAATGGTTTGCACTACTCCGATCGAGGAGTTTATGAGGTTAAGGTCTCCATGTCGGCTCCAAATGGGCTTTCCGGCGGAAGACAGGATCATGTACTGCTTCAGCTTCGATCGCCAAATAGCCAACCTTTCGTCATCCTTGAAGTATTCGTTTGACTCGTCGGGAAGCGCGGCAAACTCCTTTTCGAAATCGGCGAGTCGATCTTCTGCGCCCCTTTGGTGTTTCTCAAACGGCTGGGCGTTCGCTGCCTGCGATTTGAGCAGGGTCCAGGCGGCGCTCTTCTTGCTGAGGGACGAGGTCAACAAGCTGGCAATGTCTCCCGCCGGGCGCATCGTTGGCGCGAAGCTCATGATACTGGCAGCATCGTCTCCATCAATTCCCGAGTTGCTTGGCCGGCGGATGGGCGATGTGTAGCCGCTGCCTGTCGGTGTCGACACGGACCGGGACGTTGGCGCGGAGAATGTTCCTCGGGTCCCATCGGGAAACGACAGTGTCTGGATATCTAACGGTGTGATGGCGGTCGTCGCCTGAGCTTGCAGAGCCTTTGTGTCTACTGAGCTGCTCGCGTTCGGCCGAGGTGGGAGCGGAGGGGGTTGCTCCTCGTGGGAGGAATCGCTCTCCTGTCCCATCTTGATGCCGCGCAGCTCTGTTGCATCTCAAGGAGGGCGGATCAAATAAGCGATCATCCGGCAAGGGCGGGAGCGTTGCGCGATCCTGCTGTTATCGAGACAGCCTTGCCATCCATCATGCCATTGCGTGTTGGTAGCGGCGACACTGGCGCAGGTGAATCGACGAGGCAAATGGGAGGAAGCAGAAGGCGAAGCTCGGAACGCTGTATCGGAACCTAGAATTAATGATGGCGCCGCCTGGTCCGCTGTAGCAGCGCAGTACCTGTATTTTGGCGGCCGTGGCCGGTATAGCCTTGCGTCAGTCAGTGCAGCGGCCCTCCAATCAAACACCTATAGTGGGGTTGGCTACGTATGTAGGCACCTTAGCTTCGTCGACGCCCGTGCTTTAGGCGCAAGCACTGAAACGTAGCCTTCTGGACGACTTCATCCCAGGCGATTGGACTGCGAGGCTCGTCTGGCAACTGCATTGTCTCCACGGCCATCCCTTGCAGCTATGCGACTCGCTTTTTGGCTTCCAAACGCCGTTGTCATTGATCCCACCCATGAACCAATTAGCCCGGCATAATGACGCTTGAACTGGGTCCTGGTGTACGATCCGGGTCGCCAGAGAGCTCGGGGCGGGATTCGCCTATTCCACGGCAATGGAGGAATCAACTTGGCGGAGGTGGGTAGGAGGCCTTGTGAATAGTTGTTGCTGGCGATTTCGCTGATCCAATAGTTAAGAGGACACTCCTATTAGGGACAAGGCGTACCGCAGATATGCTGCCGGAGTCGACAAGGCGCTGCTCTTATTCGAAACAGCTTTGGAGGAATGGGCCGACTACATATCGTTTCTCAACAGACTGCTCAAGGTCAGATATGCGACATGCCAGGCTAGGCGTCTTGTTTCTCTCTCTCTCTTAATGGCATGAGATGCTAACCTTTTGTATTATAGAGTCTGCAAGCCCGACCACCTGGCAACACCTATATCCCCTCCAAGATTACTGTCGCGAAGCGTCTGTCGCAATGCTTGAACCCGTCTCTACCGTCGGGTGTACATCAGAAGGCTCTCGAAGTGTATAATTACGTATTTGAAACAATTGGAAAAGATGGGCTGTCCCGAGATCTCCCTCTATATCTCCCCGGCTTGGCGCCTACTCTCTCCTTTGCATCGCTCTCGGTTCGGTCGCCATATCTCGATATTCTTGAGCGTCATTTTACGGGCATCGACTCCAGGTCGTTGCGACCGGCGCTGAAGTCGATCATATTGGCATTGCTGCCGGGGCTGGAAGACGAGACCAGCGAGGACTTCGATCGGACCATGCGACTGGTTGGGAGCTTCAAGGAGGCCATTCGACCGGCGGATAGCGTTGCCCTCACGGACCAGCATGCCTCGGGTGACGACTTCTTTTGGCAGTGTTTCTTCCTTGCCTCTGTTACAAGCAACAGCCGCCGTGCTGGTGCTCTCGCCTACTTGATACGCAATCTGCCTGTCTTAGGCCCGGAGGCTTCTGTTAGTGGTGTGGGAAACGGCCAACGCGGTGCGGACAGCAGTCTCAACAGTGATATTGCTGCAATTGTTACGTCTCCAGAGCCCGGCTTATTGGTAAGATGCTTTGCCAGTGGCCTTTCTGATGACCAACTATTGATCCAGCGTGGCTTTCTTGACTTGCTTGCATCACATCTCCCCCTTAACTCTAAAGTGTTACAGTCGCTGGTTAAACCCGATGACTTGGAATTTCTGCTGAGAGCGGCTGTGGGAGTGGTCACCCGACGCGATATGAGTCTAAATCGTCGATTGTGGGCATGGCTTCTCGGTCCCGAACCAACAGGTCATGAAAGTGAGCAAAACCCAGAGTTGCACGGTGGCGCCTCGGATGGCCAGCAGGCTGTGCTCTCCTCTCGAACTAGTTACTTTGAGCAGTTTGGCCTGCAATCGCTTACAAAATCTCTTCTCCAAATGATCAAGGACACGACTCATAGGGGTGTTGCCGAACGAACTCGACCATATCGTATTTGTCTCTCCTTAATGGATAGATGGGAAGTTGGTGGACTTGTGATTCCAGATATCTTCCTCCCTGTGGTAGAGAGTGTACGGCAGTTTCAGAAACAAGCTCCGGCTAAGACGGAGTTCACAGAGGTGCTACGAAGCGCAAGCGTATTCTTTGATGGCATTGAAAGTGGTCTGATATATAGTGAGCTTGTTGGGCTCTTGGCTCAAGCTATTAGCCCGGGAAACTTGAGTATCGGGGATCGAAGTGATAAGCTGTCCTTGATCACATTCATTATTACTCACTTCAACGTTCGTGAAGAGGAGATGATCACAATTCACGCCCCTTTGACCTGCCTTGCTGCTCTGGTCATGTTGGAAGAAGTGGCAGGCCGAAAAGACGCAAGCAATTCGCAAGATGACATCAACTCTGCATTGAAGGAACAAGTCCTTGGTATCGTTGTTTCTCTCCTGGAATTGGTTCCAGACCGGGCGTTTACAGAATCTTCCACGGGCAACACCGGCCAAAAGACCGACTCTGACTCGATTCATGACCTCTCAACCACTGATTTACGGCAAAAGATTCGAGATTTTTACGTCAACGGGCAGGGAAACCTGGACGCCTCCCCACCCCCCTTCTCTCAGACTGAGACTGGAGAGTTGATTCTGGACAAGGCAATCAAGTATATTGTTGATGGCTCATCTGCGCAAGACTTGCCATGCTCCCTGAGCTTCCATATCAAGATCCTACTTCTCATCTTATTAAAAGTACCCAAATCCTACAGGTTCGACGAGAAGGCGCTGGTATCTTCTCTGAAAACGAAATTAATACAGAAGCAGCCATTGAGATTTTCAGACTTCTCTTCGATTCTTCACCTTATAACACAGCTTCATTATGTCGAACGAGTCTCAACTGCAGAGCTATCTCAGCTAGTGCCGCCCCTAGTCCAGCACGCGTGGTCATACCTCTCTGCTTCTGAGCCTAAATATCATGTGGAAACGGTCCGGTGCCTGTGGCAGCTTCAGGCGGCTCTCTCGTTATCTCGCCGCGATGTCGAAGCCTCGCTTGCGAGCATTATAGTTGATCAGAGTGCCTGTGATTGTGCAGATATTGGTCGTGCCTTTGGTGTCCTCTGGTCGCACACTCTCCAGGATACCCAGTCCGATCGTCGAGGGCCCAAGATTCCCACAATTGAAGCAAAGTTGGGCCAAAAGCTTAGTGGAACCGATCATTACGAAGTTATGCTAACAAGGCCGCTATTCCTCGTGCTGGACGGATTGCTAGATGACCGAACCCAGCTGTTCATGACCGTCAAGTCATGGCTCAACAGCATGGTTGGTATAGATAGGTATTTCACCATCCATTTCCCGCAGCTGTCTCTGGGTTGCTAACTGTGCATGCATAGGCTATTTCTGCTCTTTGTTGTGAAAATCTCAGAGATACCTTGTCTTCGCGAAGTCGGGCAGCATGTTCAAACTGAAAAAATTCAACCTGAGCCCCTCGTTTTCACCGAAGATGACGATATAGACCTTTGCCTGTATTACCTGCGGACGCTCCATCACGTCCTTAACTGCTCTGGAGAAACTTCAAGAGCGGTGCTTGTATCTAAACACCTCTCCTTTAATACGGGGCAGGCGCAAATATCCAGTATGCGCCTCATCTCTTTATGATTTTCTTGACCTCTGCTAATTCTATATCAGCTGGCGGGGATGACGTCGATATCACGCTGCAAGATTATTTCGTCAGGGTGTGCATGGCTTGCATCACGGGTGACGCCTTGACATCAGCCAGCGACGAGCTGAATAACCGCGTCTCTCAGTTGCATCGCTATGCGCTAACCGTTCTCCATCACTTCCTGATAGGTCCCCATGCGGCTCATCTTTACACTCTTCATCTCGACAACATCCTAATTGATAGGTTGTTCAAATCTATCGGAAGTCCAGACCCGTATGTACAGGTTCTTTTGCTTGACGTCGTCTTTGACACTCTCAAACTACATGATATCGTGGTGGCAGAGCTCGCGGCACCTTCAATTTCTGAAAAACGACGGACAAGCGCGGACCCTTTGCACACTGCCAGATTATCTATCTCCGCGGGCGATATGCGACCGCCTCCCATAATAATGCCACCACAGCTACTCAAGTGCCTGCAGGCAGGCCTAAGTTCTACAAGCAGCCAGTTTGTTCTGGATACGTGGGTTTCATTTTTAAGCAGATGTTTGCCGTTTTATTCCCAGTCCATCTTCCAGATTTTGATTCCCCTTGTCGAGACTCTATGCAAACAGATCGGAGCTACCTTTTCTCACCTAAAGACGATGTTTGAAGACGAAACATACGAAGTCAAGAGTGAGGCCGGTACACCAGAATCTACCTTAATTTACCTTCTCAACGCTTTGGAACAGGTGTTGGCCAAGGCACATGATCAACTGCTGGTGGAAGAAGCTCAAGCATTGGCTCTGAAGGGTCCTGACCAACCTCAGTCAATCTTTGGGAGTATGGTATCAGGCGTCTTTCAATCAGATGCCCCCCAATCTCGCAGCGCTACAGCCAATGACCGCTTGACTGTTCATTTAGCCTTCCAAGACGCTGTGAGGATGTGCTTCTCAATCTGGTCCTGGGGACAGGGGGAAGAAGCCACTACGCAGGACATCAACTCGTCCGCGTCCTTCAACTACACGTCGTTGAGGATGAGAAACCGAGCAAGGCGGCTCCTTGAACATCTTTTTACGGCAGAGACTCTTGAGAGCCTCGAAACTGTGATTGATGTTTGGAGAAACTCAACAAGCGCCGCAGATCACGCTACCATATTTAACTTTTTGGCAGCTTTGGATGCCGCAAGACCAAGGCATTCGATGCCAGCACTTTTTAATTCAATATACAGCCGCACAAATCCAGCCGCGCTGGAGCCCTCGCGGAAATCAACAATGACAATCTCACTCCAAGATGCCGACTTGGTTGTCTTTTTGGTCGAGTATGCCAGATCGCTCGATGACGATGCCATGGATGAGATATGGCAAGACTGCATAACGTTCCTCAAAGACCTTCTCAACAACCCATTCCCTCACAGACAGACGCTCCCCAGTCTTCTTGAATTTGCCGCCATTCTGGGAGAAAAAGTTGACAACACCAATTTTGGGGAGCAGCGAAAGATGCGCAGGGAACTAGGGGTAAGCTATTATTCGTGACTTGTCGTGATATGATGCATTGGCTAACCCGTCATCTCTCTGCAGGACCTTTTCCTAAGGCTTCTTACTGCTCTCTTTACTACAAGGCCAACTTTTGCTGACCCAACAGGGTCTAACGGCACATCGGGAACCAAGGTCGTCAAGGGCGAGCTGGAGCGCCGTGGCACATTTCCTGGCGCCATTGAAAGAGCGGATGATGTCGTGGCCATTCTCGCCTCCGTTGTGCCAAACCTGCCAAAGATACTCCTTGAACCCGACCGGGTGCTCTCTGCAGCAGGAACGATATCCACCCATGTCATTGGCCCAACATTCCGCTCCAAAACATTCCCGGATTCCGTCTCTTCGAGCACGTTGAAACTCTTACACGAACTGTTGAGGCTGCCAAACAATCAGAAAACCTGGAAGAAGGATGTAGGCGATGCTTTCAACGACAGCAAATTCTTTTCGATGAACCTTGCCCTTGTGCAGAACGACTGGCTGCCATTGCTGCGGCAGTGGACCTTGGCGGACAAGGAGAGAATACCAGAAATCGTCGGCCGCATCAGCGCACCTACTACCGCAGGAATAGTATTCGGAGTGGGTGCCACCTCAGCTCGTCTGGAGGCCGACCGAAAGACACAGCTTAACTTGCGGAGGATTGCTACTTTGATCCTTGCCTCGGCAGAGGATGCCTTTGTCACGGACATGCCCATTATTTTTGATAAAATGGTCGAGCTCTTTGGGGCTACTTCAACGTCGTCTCCATCGTCCACAACGCGAGCAGACGCTTACATGGTCATTAGAGCATTGGTGCTGAAGGTTAGCCCAATCCATCTCGCCAGGTTGTGGCCTGTGGTGAACGCTGAGATCCACTCTGCCATTTCTTCCATCGTGGCCCCGGATCACAGCACGGCATCCGAAATCTACTTCAACTCTGCTATACTGCAGGCTTGCAAGCTGCTTGACCTGCTCATCTGTGTTGCCCCAGATGACTTCCAGCTCCACGAGTGGCTCTTTGTGACGGATACCATCGAAGCCGTGTATAGGTCGTCCACATACCAACCCGTCGCCCTTGTTGATGAGTTATCTGAAGAGCTGGGCACGAATTCAGCTCCGCTTACCGGTATTACTAGCCATGACGATGCGACGACGGTGGCCCAAATGGCGATTAACAGCAACGGCTCCTCCCGCCGCATCCCGCTTCTCGGCCCCGGTGGCATCAACGACGATGTCATCTTTGAAAGAAAGGACGAGCTGGTTGCCAAGGTTCTTAGGCCGTTCTTTGGGCAGCTCAGCATCTTTGCCTTTGAGTCGACGTATGCCATGGGGCCGCTGGATAGAGACGCCTGTGTGGAGACGCTGTTGAAGGATATTTTTGATGACCGCAGTATGGTGAAAGCTCTGTAATGCGGATGGGAAAATATTGGGTTGAAATCAGTATGAGATGGATGAAGTAGATAGATGGATAGACCGGGGGTTGAACTTTTTTTTTAAAAAAAAAATTATGAACATGCGATGTCTTTGTGTGTTCTTGGCGCGTTTATTATTTAGCATCTCCTCCTCCTCCCATTTACATACACTCTGCTATTATATATCCTAACAGGTAGTACTACTACTCCCATAGGCCCGGAAAGGGGCCATTTGCAACACTCATTAGCATTTTTCCACCGCTACTCCCAGTGCCGCGTTCCATATTTACAGCACTTTCGAATAAAAAATTGAGATATTCCTTGATAACCCAGCAGCCATCATCAGAACTCCAAGCAGAAGAAGAGATGTCACGTCGTCAATCCGAAAGAAAAATACCGGTACGCCGCCGTGTTTTTGTGTTTTTTTTTGGTAATTTTTTTTATTGAAATCATCCAACGGGCATCATTAATCATACCACAGGTGGCAGTCCCAGGATCCTCTCTATCACATCCTCGTACAACTGTCGGTTCACCGCCGCACCAAACTCTATACATCTTATAAACGGCCTCAGTTCGATCAACAAGGCGGTCAGCAGGCCATCGACAAAGAGCAAGTCGTACGAATACTTGGACGCCAGGTCGAACCAGATCTGCACGGGGCTAATCTCCGTCGGATCAACCTCGAACTGCGCCAGAGCCCAGAGGGAGCGGATGGAGATGCCGCTCGCCTGCCAGTGGAAGGTGGGCGCCTGCGTCTCGGTAGGATCTATGCCTGCGAAGACCTGGCGGTCGGCGAATATGGATGCGGGCGCTGCGTTCATGAAGAGGGCGGTGGCTGTGAGAGCGTGGTTGTTGGATTCTTCGGCCTCGCCGGGGATGTGGTTGTGGAAATCGTTATGTGAGAAGTGGTTCCAACAAATGTTTTCAAGCCTAAGCAGCAAAGGAGAGCTCGTGTTAGTTGTGCCTTGGGAACGCATTGGGGGTGGGCTTGTATCATGAAACTTACGCTAATATCCAGTTGATGACAATCTGCTCCTGCTGAGGCGTCAACGGAGGTGTCAAGGGAGTAGTCTCGAAGCTGGGCGGAGTAGCAATGCTTTGCACGCTGCCGCCGGAGGAAGGGTTATTGATGGTGAAGCAAGGCGTCCCCAAGAGCTCGTGGATGCCCAGGGATACGGTTATGTCATCAATGTTGATGTGTCCGAACATTTCAGCTTCGTTTGAGGTAGAAGGCATCAGGGGATGTTGGTTCAGGTCCAGGTCTGACAACTGTCCGCCAGAGAGCCACTCTTGGGTATCGAGCTCGGACACGCCGCCCAATCGGGTGCCGGGAGAGTCTGTGTTTGAGAAGTAAGTTGAATCGGCTTGTGGATATGCCTGTTGGCTTGGCTCGGACTTTCTTATCAGATCCCGGATTGTGTCGTTTTCCCTTCTAATCTGACATGTCTCTTGCTGGGCCTGTGTGATGAGGTCTCGCAGCTGAGACACGTCTAGTTCCAGCTGCTTAACGTAGTTTGCTTTTCGCTGCCGGTGCTGGATCTGCGCCTTTCTGACTTGAGCCCGTCGAAGCTGGGCCTTGTCCTTGGCGTCGGCAGTTGCATCAGGGACTTCATCTGTGTGTCGAAATCTAAGTTCAGCCTCCATCTTCTTCATGTTGTATATCCTAGACCTAGACCTAGACCGTCCACCCTCTCGAGGCGACGGCACGCGGCTAAGGAAAGGCATGGCGTGGGCAAATAGTGCAATATAGAAGAGGCTTGAAGCAGCAGTGCCAGCAGGTGTAAGATTCCAAACTTTAAGTGGGACTCGCCGTCACGGAATGGAATCAGACAAAACGGCCGCGCCCACAAGGCTAAATGAACCAAAGCAGCAGAATGAAAGAGCCTAGCACGCCTCTGCAGGAGCAGCTTGCTCCTCTTATGAAGAGAAACGATTCATTGTGCCGGCGGTCAAGGTTGTGGTTGCGGGTAAAATGATTTGGGATGGCCAACGCTAGCTGGTCGCTCCCGTGCCCGATCTTATCCATCAGCACTCATAATTCCAAATCACGAAGCACTTGCTCCCGGGACCACGATGGTGGTGATAATAATAGGTCGGTACTCAGGTAATCACCTAATGCAGAACCTTGCACCTTGTAATCATTAAAACCGCGGCCCATCGCCCTGGATGCCCGCAAGCTGATCTCGTCTTGTGGGGGTTTTGGCCATCCAGGTTGTATCCCCCCTCCCCCTTTTAGCGCGCCTCTCCCCAATGCAGAGGGAGATAAAAAAAAAATATGGAATCATTCAGAGGGATGGCTAGAGCAGCGGAATCGGAAGGGATTCAGATATGATTCAAGCATAAACAAGCTGCAGGCGGAGAGCGACAAAAAGGGAAACGCGTCATCTCGCATCTGGACTCACCGGGATCTTGATCTTGCTGCTGGTCCTCCGCATCTCCTTCATCTTGAGCTTGCAGCTCTGCGGTTGAGGATGGACTAGTGTTGCTGCTGGCCTTTTTGCCCTTCTTCTTCTGCTGATCGTCTCCCTCGCTCTTTTCCTTCTGCTTCACCCGCTTCCAAAAGGCCGTGAATGAGGGCCGGTCGGACTCGGCGCCCTCTGCATCCGCCATGGTGCCGAGCAATTACTCACGATACAACGGCAATTGAGCTCCTTGAGATGATCCTCAAAAAAATCCGAGGAAAACCGGGAAGCTTGACAAAGAGGGAGAAGATGAAAATGCCTCCAATCCTCGCCGTTGGCTCTCTCGGGACTTGATTTCGGCAGCAGGCCGCCTCAGACAAGCTTGTGGGATGACCGAACTGGCTGCGTTTCTCGTTGCAATTGTGAGCCGGAAGAAAAGGTGAAGAATCAGAGCCTCAGATGCCCGTCCTTGCAAGTATCCCCGGAAAAATTCCTCTCTTTCTGTTCGCTTTCTGCGGCGGGAGCAATAGGAAGGGATTTTTTGTTACTTTGTTCACAGCTAGCAGGCCGTGCGAGGGAAAGTCGCAGAGGCAAAGGTTATCAAAAAGGCGCCAGGCTGTCGGATTGCTTGTTTTTGCTTTCGGACAGCCAATTACCGGACCCGGCTGCTCAAGTACCTGTACTTGGCTCCCGACTTTTGCCCCTCCCCCAGCGTGAGCCTCTCTCTGTGCTTGGAGGAGCTTTAGCGGGCGCCAGCGCAGCTGAATCGCTGGTCTTTAGCGAGCTTAGCGAGGATGGAGAGAAGTCGTGGCTACACAAAAGATACTGAAGATTTCCAGTGCCGGACAAAGTACGGGATACTTTATTCAGAAGCAAACTCTCACAGGGTTGGCCGCGTAGAGCCCAAAGTATCGAGTACCGAGCTCTGCACCTCGGAGCTCTCGTCGAAAGCTACCAGAGGTACCGGGTACCTGCCGGGCGGAGAACCAGGACGCTAAATGCCGACAATCGCAAAAATCCCGTCAATAGCATTCGGAGTATAAGTGAGAAACGAGCAACCTGATAGGCAGGAGAAACTCAAGTCGTGCCATGTTGCATCCCCAGGAAAATTCCTGGCGGAGGAAAAGCTGAATCCTTCTGCAGGGCGGTAAACAAGACGCATCATTGGCTGCATATGGCGCTGCAAGAAGCACGAGATGCATATTCCTTTTCATGATTTGAAATAAGTCAAAAGTGTAGCATTTGTAACCCTCTGGTGAGATAACCAGGCCGTTGGCATGCGAGTATTTCAAATAAGTTTAGACTTCCCCTATCTGCTCATTATCCGCCACCCCTAGGAGTAAAATTACCTCTATTCACAACACAAGTGCTAAATAGCAAAGCATAGAAAGGCCGCGGCATTATGCTTAATAAATGGGACCAAAGGATGAATTCAACTCCCCGCTCCAATACTAACTACTGCTAGTACCTAGTACGTACGACTGCGGTATACATCATATAGGCTTAAAACTAAACAGGCAAAACAGCGTTTCTTCCTTTACCAACTCCTCGCTAATATATGAACGAGATGTAAATGAAAAACAGCAGAAAAAAAGATGTAGAAAAACAAAGGATGCCACCTAACGCCAAGTCCAAATGCACTTTTGTACATAAACAAGATTCGAGCCCCCTTCCCCCTCCTGGTGATTCCAAAAGGAGTAGATAAAACGAGAGATATGAAAAAGGGATTCCAAATAGCGAATCCCACCCCGTCACATAGCACTTTCTTTGGTATATCCGTCTCACAAATCTAACCATCGGGCCTTACTCAGAGTCACCACCGTCGCTATCGGTTGCGGTGCCCTCTTCGAGCGCTTCATCATCTTCATCGTCTTCTAAATCGTCGCTGTCTTCGTCATCCTCTGCATTCAATCCCGGTATTGATTTCCAGTGCACGTAATCCTCCGTCAGCCATCGTTTGCTCACAGGCAGCTGGTATGGATCAAACGGAAAGTATGGGTCCAACTGGTGAAAGCTCTCCTCTTGAGCATCGAAACCAGAGTCTCGTAGCGCACCTCCAGTGGAATAAGTCGAGGATAAGAACTGCGTCAATCGGATGCGCTTGTTGCTTTCAATCAATGGATACGTGTACATGAAATTGAGTCGGTGCGCCAGCTTGGCAAACTCATCGACAATCACCGGCGCGCAAACCTTTAGCGGGTTTAGCTTGCCAAATATGTGCGCCGAGAGATCTTTTCTTGACGTGCCGATCCACTCGAGATCTTGGCCAATATAAGATGCTGGGTCTTCCGGGTCGACAAACTCGGGGGCAGACACCACCAAGTCTTGCCAGCGGAAGCAGAAGATGTAGAGGGTGGCCTGCACAAGGCTGTAGTAGGGATGGAACCGCTTCAGGTCGGGACCACGGCAAAGTGGCTCATACTTCCTGCGGTACTGATCCAGGTGGTGGAGCAAGAGCAAGAAGATGGTACGCACCAGGCTGCGCGGTACGAGCGCCCCTCGAGCAACAAAGCTTGCCAGGTAGGCAGCAGCGGCCTGCTTTAGGATATTTGGCGTGTTGCTCTGGAAAGCGCTGGCAATAAGCTGGCCGCAAAAGGCGTCCGTGAGCCTCTCGTGCTGCTGTGCAAAATGGAAGATGAGGAATTGCGTGTGTCGTGACTTGTATGTCGGTAGAACCATCTGATCAAACTCGCGCAGGATCGTTGTGAACATGTCAAACGCTTTATCCGAGCCGGGGTTTATGAAATGCGGCGTATAGACATCAAATAGAGTATCGAGCATCGAATCCATCTTCTCCACGCTTTCTTTGAGAGTCTTGATCCGAACGGCCTCTTGGTCATAATCTATGTCGTCGCTATCAACAGATTCAGTATCACTCTCATCATCTGCCTCGTCTTCCCAGCCCACTGCATCTTCTTGAGGGTTCTCGCGCAGCGCGTACATGACGGCCGCCGTGATGTCATCGTCAGTGTCTTCCAAATCCAGCTGCATCTGCGAGTCAATTTTGACAACACGATCAAGTATCATGTCAAACACGTCTTCCTGCAAGTCAGGCACGTACTCCTTGACCTGGAGCAGGTTGTGGATGTACGCCATGTGGACTCTCATCGAATCGTCTAGGAACGGAAACTTGCTTCTGAGCAAGTTCTCTAATACTGCGATTGCAGAGGGAAACATCTTGAGAAGGTACTGCAGGGTCGAATGCAGCCTCTCTCGCATCGTGTCGCGGCTAATCTCGGGGAAATCGGGGACTCGCCACGCGGACGGGCGAGTGTCGTGGAACTTGCCCACAATCATAGTCAGGACTTGATTGAGGTAGGAGCCCTGCGCGCTGACCAGGGCGGCGAGAAAATGCGTAAACACCTTGACAAAGGCCGCGTCTCGCCCCAGCCACGAGCAGTTAAGAATGACCTTGACAAGGCCATTGCAGTCCTTGCTTTTCAGAATGGGGATGCACCCAGTCAGCGCCATGAGGTAGACTTGCAGCTCATGCGGCTTCAGCGTGTCATCTTCTTCTCCAACCACCGGCGGCAGGTATCTCTTTTTATCGTTGGCGAACATCTCCTTCAGGCCGTCGTACTGGCCGTCATCTCCCCGCAGGTGGGCCTCTAGCGCCATGCGCACTTCTAGCTTGATTTCATCCATCGTCCGTCGGCCAACCTCATACGTCACATTCTTTATGTCGTCGAAGAAAACTTTGCGCCGTTTGCTGGGGGTTTCTTGAGCCTCGGAGCCCTCGCTGAGCAGGTCGTGCTGGTCCTTCCTACGGCCCAGGACCGACGCAGGCTTGAGTATCGACTTGACCGGAGGCGTGCTCCTTGGCAGAGTGCCGGGGAGGCTTCTGGGGGTTGGGCTGAAGGGTCGCATAGAGGCGATGTCGGAAGTCGGTGGTAACGAAAATCGAAGAGAGGGCAAAAAGATGCTGGCCAGATGAGAGAGGGAGGGCGATTGTCGTGGCACTCCGTTACGGCAATCTAGCGATGCAAGAAAAAGGTTGTTGTCTGCGATGGCCCGAAGCCTTCATACTCAGTTACGGAGCGCTTAAAAATACAATCAATCCCCCAAACGAGCGCAAGCACATGGCTTGGGTTCGAGCTGTAAGGATGCGAGATAACTGTCAGCTGAAACGCAGGCGAGAATGATGCTGAGAGAGGAAGCCTAGACAACCATGACAACGTCAATGCTGGGCGACATGGATTATTTTTTTCCTGCACATTAACAGGTAGCAGGGAAGATTTTCAATCAAGTGGGGTCCCCGCACGTGCCTCGCAGCCAAGTCGGCTTAGGCAGCATTTTGGATGGTCCGTGCTAGCCTCGGAATATGTTGAAAGGGATCAGAAATGTGGCTGGTAACGCCACAACGCCACAGAGCTCCGTGCTGATAGATTAAGTGCTTGAGGGCGCAGCCCTCTAGCGCACTAACTACATGCATATATAAATAGATTATATATA
>PXNZ01000386.1:0-15089 GCA_003012085.1 Trichoderma brevicompactum | reverse complement strand
TAGGAAGCTGACATACCGAGGCGTTATTATATACCTTAGCATCTTAGCTTCCTTAATCCTGCGATTGGTTTACTTAATTACTAGTCCAGCTGTTATTTACTTTTAATAACTCTCTTTATTAATAAGTAATAAAGAGTAAGTAAAGATACTACTTAGTGCTTATAAAAAGCAAGGTTACTTATAGGTTTAACCTGTAGGGCCTTTAGTTACCAACTTAAAGTCTTCGCCTTAAAGTTAGGCCCAAAATCCCTGTTTATTAATTTTAAAGGCGCACTTATTAGGCATTCGGCTTCAGTCCGGCTGACAAGCATTAACGATGTTCGAAGGCGTACTCCTCGAGCATTCGGCTCCGATCTAGGCATCATGTATAAAACCTGTAGAACATCCAGTGTTGCAAACACATCTAAATGCATTGATTCACACAGAAATCAAATCGCTACCCCGTACTTTCTTGTCCGAATCAACCTGTTTTACCATTTATCGTCTCCCTGATCGTTCACCCTCCCCCAAGCAAAAGCTCCACTCGGTAAGGATTTCTTCCTCCTTGTATACGCCTGCTAATTTCCAGACTGTAGAGATGCGTTTCGTACACAGCACCCTCATTTTTTCTGTGCTTGCGTATGGCGCTCCACTTGGAGAGGAAATATCCGCAGCCAAGACTATCGATTTCTCCCTTATCCCGCGAGAGCATGGGACATTTGCGAACCCCCTAAGCCCTGGTATATATGCCTTCGAAGATGCCAACTTCTTGGGAAACCGTAGTTGGTCTGTCGACTTCTCTGAAGAGCATGGAAGAGTTGTCTGGGCTGAGATATCGAAAGACTCGGCGATGGAACAACTGGTAAAGTTCGAATTGTTTGTTGCTGCAGGCGGTACGAACGACTGCTCGGTTCGCAACGGGTTATACCTTGGACCACAGTGCCATACTTATTCGGAACCCTCTACCGGTGTTACGGTCTTGCCAATTAATTTGGAACCCACCGGCGGTAGAGTTCAGATTTACTTTGGGGGGAACTGCAATGGTTACCTAACAACGGTGCCAGAGTATGGCTGCATTACAAATCTTCTATTTCTCTCTGTTCTGCCATTTTTCTAAGAGCTCGGTTGGGGGCGAGCTAGAAACGCCTTTTACAGTTTGACTAGTCACTATAATTTCTACAAACATTCTCGGTTCAACACCGAAATTTGAACAGGAAATTGTTGCGCTACAGAGAGCCACGTAGCAAGAAACTCATTGAGATGGTAGATGATGTGTATCCACCTAAATCCACTGTGGTCACAGTGCGCCAGTCGCACAGCCGGGTAGTATAGCTGTGGAGAAATTTAATACTATTATCTTTTTATGCTTAGTATTAAGCTAATGGATTGGCAGTATATAGGTGCCTCTAAGGAGTATTTACAATTGTGTTAAACAAGGATTGGTACTCTACATTATTGACTACTTACTATTAATACTAGGTAAGATTTATATTAAGAGAATAAATGTGATAATAAACTATTAAGCAACTAAGGTCATGAAGTTATTGTAGCTGAAGCGTTGATTGATTATTTGGCTCCCGATAAAGCTATACCATAGATAGCCACAATCAATTAAGCAATCTTGGTTACATTCTTCAAAGGTTCAAAATCAACTGTTTCTCTTATACATAAAATATAGCGGTGAGCAGCTTCTAGTTAGCTCTAGATAATTGCGTCTCCACTAATTAACATATCCAGGCTACTATAATTACTAAACAAGGGGGATAAAAAGCCCTGCTAGTTAAGCCTTAAGCCCCAATTTAAAAAGGAGCCTTTCTTTCGAAACCATTATTTACAACTACCTAATCAAGCAATTGGTGGGCTAAACTAATACTAATCACAAGTACTAGTAGATCTTATCTACCAATTTGCATTAACTATACTAATTTTGGTATAGCTCGATTTTGTCACAACTCAATAACAGGATTGAGTAAACTCCAAAGAAATAAAGTAACTGTTACGATCCGGAATTGCGTAACAGCTTTATCCCTTATAACTAGCTAGTCTGCCAAGCTTGACTGCTAAACATTAATTTATAGAGAATAGTAAAATAGTATTTAATATCAACTTGATATAGAAATTTAAGTTAATTTAGCATTGCTAGGAGCACAATATAATACAATCTTATATCTCGAGATTACAGTATTGTATCTCTAAATTATTGGCAAAACTACAAGCAAGTCTCTAGCAATTTATAATACAAGATCTTTTATAATGTTGAGGTATATGGCATGCAAGAGCTGCAGAGATAGAAAGGTCCGCTGTGATGGCCAGCAACCTTCCTGCTCGGCTTGCACGCGAGGGAAATATGATTGTATCTATATACCTCTATTAATGCAATCCCCAGGCGACTTAGTCTAAACAATCGAGAGCTTATAAAAAAGACTCAGTAAGTGTTCTATATACCACATACCAACATGTGATTATAGTCCTAATATAGCTCATCACTAATACTACTTTTATATTATTAAACTAACAGTCACACTATTTTATAGTTAAAGCAGAAACTTAGATAATGGAACAAGCATCTAGGTCTGCTAACTAAAATAAGCAAATGGCAACTCTTTCACCTCCTATATTCTCATTAGATGGAACTACATTTAATATGCAAATGCTACTATCCTTAAAGCAATCTTAAAGCTATATGCCTCTACCAACGAATAACCTCTAGTGTATAGGCCTAACTTGGTTGGATTAGGGTGATGGCGCGCAGGAGTTTATCTAGTGGCTATACAACATCCTATAAAGCCAACTATATAATGGAAGGAGCTCTGTATCAAGTTCTTCTCAAGGTACATTACTTACATCAATCCCTAGCTTGAATGAGTTGCGTGCAATGGACAACTTGCATAGTAGTGGAGGAGGAGGAGGTGGTGGTGCTGATATAAACCTGCCTTTTAGATTTCCACGCAACACAGACTTTAACATGAAATTCAAAAGTGAATTATTCAAGGAACTCTTGGAGAATATTTTTGCAACTTAGAGCGATATCTTGGGAATTGCCTTAGTGACAGTAGAGTACCTTTCCTAGGCAAGACTGTTTCTATTTAAAGTAGAGATATCTACTATTCTAGAGGTTATAGAGGAAAGGCTACATAAACTAGCTCAGTTAGCATCTACACAACACTGGCTGACTTTGAAACACATTATGGCATTAGTGGAAAAATTAGATACTTTACATGCCTAACTCTTACAGCTAGAGATAGATCTTATAGATTAAACAGTCAAGATAATGTATAGATTTTGCAATAATTATGATATACATTCATCTTTATCAAATTAAAGAAGATATAAATAAGAATAAGTGTTAATAATCAAGGGTTTCTCTTCCATCTTATAATAGAATAGTTATAAAAGTGGTTAGCGCAGTAATAGGAGTATGGAAATTTCTTTTTTAAGGTTGTGTTTTAAGCTTCTCTTGTGCTTCCCTTCCTCTCTTTCTCTCTTTATATACAAAAATGCTAGGGAACCTTAGCATATCTATCCTCCATTAATAGTGATCACGACGCCATTAATGAAACTGCTATGCGGACTGAGGAGGAATTCAATGATCTAAGCGACCTCTTCAGCCGTACCCTTACAGCCTATAGCACCAGGGTCCCCTTGCCAAAAAGCTCTGTGGTTCCCTTGTATCCCTCGATTTGTGTCATCATTGGTGTAGCAATAATACCTCTACATGCACGTAAGACATTAGCGATCAACTGCCGCGGACCAGGCATGGGAGATAAGCTTACGGAGCAACGGCATTCACCCTTATCGCCCTAGTAAATCTTCATGGCTTGTTGAGGGTCCTTTCAATCCTACGCAGAAGAAGGTGTCCTAGAGCTTATGGCCGTACCAATCTCGGAGCTAATGGCGCCTACATTGGAGCTATCAAAGGTGTTGCGGCTATTTTGCATGTCACTTATGTGACCAAGATCGTCCCTGACCTAAATGAGGTAATTACCCCAACAAAAACTGGCATCTGGTCTATCATGGACGCAGCAATGCGGGAGGCCTCAGTCAAAAGAGTGGTATTTACTAGTAGCGCCTTGGCTGCTTCGGCGCTTATCCAGGGCATCGACAACGGCACAGTAGGGCGGAACTCATGGAACGATGCCGTCCTCGAGGCTGCCTGGGCCCTGTCTCCTTGTAGCATGTCGCATGCCGTGGCTAATTACCCTGCCAGCAAGGTCGCTGCTGAAAAAGAAGTGTGGAGGTTCGTTAAGGAGAACGAGCTCCCTTTCGCGGTCAACATTATATCACCTGCAGGAATAACTAGGGAACCCCTTAACAAAACATATGTAGAGGGACAAGCTAATTGGGTTGTTCATGCCTTTAGAGGTAACAGGAAGCTCATGGACCCAATGCTAGCCTGTAAGATTCAAGCTCCCTTTTAACTTAAAGACTTTTTATGCAGCCGTCTGATTTGATTTTGTATGGCCTTTTACAGTGATGTAAAAGACGTGGCATTAATCTATATCGCAGCCATCCTAGATCCCAAGGTCAAGAATGCATACCTGTAGAGTTGGGGATATAGCGCTTACTGGAATGATATTTTAGCTATTTTATGCAAACTCCGCCCGCAGAAAAAATTTATAAAAGACTACCCTGACCCTTAGTATCTTAGAGTATTAGTTAACTAGTTGGACTTTATTGCGCTCTTGAAGAAGTGGTCTGGCAAGGATGGTTGGATGTCTTTAGAGGATAGCGTTGCTGAAAGCATTACTAATCCATACTTGCCCGGTTGGTATGTTAATCAATCTCAAAGATATAGCACTATGTTATTTACTTCTGAGTCTGTTCCCGTTTATCCATAATTGTGATGTTTCGCCTATACAGATTTTAAGATCTTGAGAGCTAAATAACACCCTACTACTGCTACTGTTCCAAGGGCATTCGGTAATTCGCTAAATTGCAACAAAGATTGCGCATCTTTGGTGGCATAAGTGGATTAGGGAAGTTTCCGGCGGCGAGCTGAACCAGCGCACTGACATAAACTTGGTCCCAAACCTAGTCGAAACCCAATTTCTATATCTGCCTCGCGCAGAGCCATTATATTGCAAAGCATTATAAGCCCAGTCAAGCTGCGCGAAGTATGACCCTTAAAAAGACTTATTATGAGGCAGCCTCTTTCAAGTATAAGAAATCTAACGCGGCTGAAGTCACTCTAGTGATATCATGGCGGGTTATCCCCTTAGATCATGCTAAGCCAATGTGGTTAATCCTTCTGCCATCTTTAAAGTTTGTGGTCCACCAGCTTTCGCTTCTCTGCATAAAGCCTCCTGTAACGTAAAGTATAGTCCTAACTGCGCTATCCCTTCAAGTTGTTAGCTCCTTGTCAATCGCCGCAAATTCAAGGCTAGCCTTTAAGGCTTCCTGTTTTTTTCTCAAAAAAACCAGGAGACTGTATAAGCTGCAAGTTTCATGCCACAGTCAAACCATAGAAAAGGCCATTCACCACAGTGCGCGCCTCTATGCCAAAATAGCTACCTTGACTATCCGTGCCACTATTGTTGGGCTGGTAGTGGCTATTGTAAGTATTCGGGTCTCTATAACCTGCATTCTTCATTCTTTAGGTCATGGAATAATGCTAATCTTCATGATGAGTTGTAAGTAAATCTAAGGAGAGGTATATACAGGAGAGACGGTTATATATGTACTGATTCAATACAGACCTTCAGCACTAAAAGTATGAGTCATAGGACGGCCAGCTACCCGGTACGGAGGCCTAGATCTTGAAGCCGCGTGTCAGGCGCGCCGGCTGTGTCAACTTTCTCGAGGATATGCTCTTGAGAATGGTTAGTTAGGATGCTGCCGTAACTACAGATTAACCATCTCTCCCTCTAATGGCTCAAAGGCCAGAAGATCTTCAATGGTGCTCCCCAAACACTTTTGCGTAGATAAGGATGGCCGGTATCAAGAGCATTGCATTATTAACAAGGGGCATAGGTCCAAATCCCTCATATAGGGCGTATTCAGGCCTAGAATCAATATAGTTAGAACGAGGACTCGAGTAGTGGAACCAAAACTTCGTACCTTTGTCTAGGTGTGTCATGCCCTTGGCGTCCCGCACAAGTTGGATAGTAAACTCAGCGCTACCATGTTCGTTGCGGAATACACCTGCATCCATGTCCTATTTGCCGCTGGCGAGACTTCAGTCAGCCTTTGCCATAACATTGCCATCCATTGCATGTTTACTTTGTAGTCCAAACTGCAGCTAGAACCTGCGCGGCAGGAGGACTCGACGTGCTCGCCGATACTGGCGGAGGAACTGACAGTGGCCATGAAATTTAACAACTGTACACTCTTGTCGCCAGCTTTTCATATTCCACCCAGTCATTCCCCCGCAGTTGACAGCCAAAGTGAAGAAAATGGTTCTTCGTACCGAGCCTCCTTGGTTGCTTATTTTTTGCTTGATACCATTTTCGTGTTTGAGAATCTCGGGTTACTCGCATTTAACGAAGTAGATTGGGCCGATTTCTGCAGGAAGACACCAGCTATATACATAGTCAGAGTAAAATAAATTAATTACCATTAACATCGAGTTAACTTTAGCAGAATCACTACTGCTGATGTTGGCGCTAGAAGTCTCTCCGCTAATAATTAAAGACCACCTAATACTATTTCAAGTAGGATTTAACTACTACTCATCTACTCTACATTACTAGCTTGGTCCCTGCTAATATAAACCCTACTTCCTTTTATAGCTCGTCGTATTCTACACCAATCACCTATCCCAAGTCTACACAAATTCTAAGGTTGATCTTCAGTAAATTCCCTCTTACAATAGTTATTCATATAAATAGCCGGGCTATTGCATCCCAGGCACAACAATGGTTCCTACAACGGCTCTCGTTAACTCACTGCCGCGCAATATTCTTGGCAAGAAGCAGAATCGCGCTGGTAAACCCAAGAGTCAAGGCGGCGGCTGCTTATCGGTATGTTTGTCCTATAGAACAGCTAGCAGATAGCGTCTTTGTATGAATTATCCCTGCTATCCAAGTGGTTGCACAACATTTACAAAGCGCTGTATTCTTTGCTATCCCTTGCTTGATGACAGAGACCGAGGAGTTTCGCTAACCCACTTGCGCGAAGTGTGAACTCATGCATAGAAAACGCAACGAACTGAAGCCAATATGCGGTTATGCAGCAAGTCTGATCGAATCTGCCACTATGGTACACTCAAGGAGAGCCAACATAGTAAAATTGCGCCTTAGAGAAGGTTGATTCTCCCTAGACAAGAGACACCTAATGTAGTCGCTGCAAGAGCCCTTTATTTATCTAAGAGCCGGCCACCTGGAAGCGGATGAAGTTCCAATTTTATTATATTCAAAGCGCAGATGACCCAAGACTTTTTATACACTGCATGCACCCTGTTCTAGAACTGTATAATTCCTAGAGAATCTATGGGAGATGAGTGTGTGTGATAGTCTATTTTAAATATTAGGTCTTTAATATTGACATTGCGCTCCTCAAACCTATGACGATCCGGTCTATATTCCTCAGTATAGGGTAGGTTCCCAAGGTAATAAACTAGTGATCTAGTTTATGTTGGCAGAGAGATCAGGGTGTACACAGTGTTGAGCAATCTTATCACGTAGCTGGTAGAGTAAACAGAAGTTCCAGACCTGTATTCAATCTGGATGCTATGTTAACGACTGACTATCTAAGCTATCTAATGAGTGTCTGTTTGTTGACTTATATAGTAAGTCGTTTCATTGGGACCGAGATCACTGGGACCGATATGGTATTTCGATCCTGTCCCTATTGGTCCTTCTCTCCGGGGTTTACCCGTACTCGTTGGGTCGTGACAAAACCCTGAGCCTATAGTACAGCTGCGTAAAGGATTAAAGGATGCGGGGGCTTTATGTATTAGGTTGCTATGGTGTACCACGCTAAAGCGACTGCAGCGCTCTACATGAGGATACTAAACGAATTTCAAACCATCTCACGCAGGAACGTACTAATCAACATGTTTTTGCTATTTCTTTTTGAACTTTTAATTGGAGATACCAAGGCTGCCGATCGGCTGCTGACAAGCAGCGTCGAGCTATTAAAGCAAAAGCAAGACCAACTTGTTAATACTGCCAATTTTGCCGTTTGTGGAATCACTCCGAAACTAGTCGACTATGGTGTTGTCAGGGTTGTATAATAGTAACTAAATTAGTTACTAAAAACGAATTTCTTAGTAACGAAACTAATTTAGTTTTTTATTATTAGTAACGAAACTAATTTAGTTTCGTTACTAGGCTGAAGAAAACTAATTAAATTCGTTTTTAGTAACTAAAAACTAAATTAGTTTTTAGTAACGAAACGAAAAACTACTAACTACTAACTAATTGTACAACCCTGGGTGTTGTCGTTGCCACTAGCGACTATGCCCTAGTCGAGCTAATGTCCATACGAAGCCCGGCACATCTCCCGTTACGGCGATTGTGGACGACGGCCCTCAGTTTGTTGAGCCGTACAAAATCACTAAAAAGGACAATTCCTTCGGCATCACCACTATGCCGTTCAGCCCAGACAAATATTGTGAGTTCTAACTCTTACTCCATATTGACACGATAGACATTCGAACTAAAATACTATGCAGCGACGGTCTACTGCGGATATGGTAAGTATAACAATCAGAATCAAGTTGTCCCAGTCGCTGTTTGGCAGGCTCAGCCAAACAAGGTTTACGAACTCACTCCCGTCGTCAAATACTATGTGTCTACTGGGGAATATCCCCCCGGGACAACTGTTGACATTACTACCCTCGGCGCGGTCTCGGAAATTGACTTTACCATAGCCAAACCAGGCCAGACCATCGCCACTATCACCCGCAACAGTGACGGGACTTACTCTACCCCGGTCTTTAACTACCCGGCGAAGCCAAAGGCTCTCGGTAGAATGAAGAACTGGGCAGAGATGGGCAAAGCTGAGCCCCCTGCCATTGAGAGCCATTGAAGGACGCTACTACAAGTAGCACTTATGTTGTGTCTCCTAGTCATCCTTTATCATGTAGTTAGTTGCTTAACGTACCCTGTTTCTCAACATTATATTTAGGTACTTAGGTACTCTTGATAGCCATTTATTGAGAAGCTACAGTATGCATCTCTTGTCTCGGCCTCTACGTTCCAACTACTCGTCTTACATAATCGTTGTTTAGTCCCATGGATCTACTTTATCCATGGAACAAAGATGTTTATTTAATTGTCAAAGGCGATATGGGTTTCCCTGATTTCTTAGATAAGTTTTAAGGACTGGTAGGGCCATATATGGGTTATGCTATGAGGACCCGATTGAATTGGCTAGGCGAGCGAAGAGTCGTGTCTGCAGACGTACTGAATCTCTAAACTTAGGTGAAAGATCTTCTACCATATACTGAGCACGCCCAGCCCGATTACACGCCAGGGCCTCGATTTGTTAAAGAAGGTTCGATATTTTATAACAGCTCTTTTTTTCTTTAGAAAAAAAAATGAAAGACAAAAACTTATTAGCTCTAGGTATAGGTTAACCCTGCTTCTACCTCTGGAGGTAGATTGAGGTGCCGGAGCCGGGTATAGATCACCTTATTACCAAAGAAGTAATAGAGTTGGTCTGTGATGTGGCAACATCAAGGCAATATCCGACAACCATTTCACTTCTGTCCACGAATAGATGCCAATCATATCGAGAATCCAGTTTTTGGCTAACCTGGTCAGTTGGCTGACACACAAGCATGTTGAGCTCTTCTTTCTCAGCCGCTAATGGCCACGGCAACTCGCGCTCCTTCTCCAGCATTATTTCCCTCATTGCGCTCGGCGGCAAGGTGGACGATGTGAGACTCTTGTCGTCCGATGCCATTGAGCTCGTCTTCCAGTCAACTCGCTGCTCCCCAAGGATGAGACGCTTTCGGAGCGGCTGGGAAGTTCTCTGGTTGTAGCGGACACGGAGAGATGGTTGACTTTTTCATATACCATGATTACAGGGCACTTTGGGTATATTGAATCTATATTACAGTACGAGTACTACATGTATGTATAAAAAAATAGATAAAAGCGCTATCATAGTCTTGGATGCTTTTTCAACCAATAATCCTCAATCAAGAATAAGGTACAATTAACGAACGGTGTGTTACCCCGCTTTGAGGTGGGGTAGAGCTACTTGGAATGGAGGGTTGTCCACTGGTCTTTAGGGAGGGCCTCTTCAATTGCGTCTAAACTTAGCTACCAGTTGGTTCCTAACTCTTTCCGAAGCAAGCCCTTCCACAGCTTCTATTGTATATACATCCGTTTCAACTATAAATGCTAGGTTCTTTCCCCCCCCAAACTACTATTGCAGCGTCGGAGTCTATGAACCCGTAGCTTCAGAACAGGTAAACGAGAGAGAGAAGATAAGTCAGGTCAACTGAGCCTCGTAGCTTAGTGATAAGATACGACGTTATGTAATGATTGAGTATCTAAGGTATCTGAAGGAGATGATTGAACGATCCTAAACAGTAAATCGTTCCGTAGCGTTCCACTCTGGGGAAGTAGAAAATATAAGAACGCAGAGATATCATAGCCCGCTAACAGGAGATAATTGCAACTTGGAGAGGAGAATACGTAATAAAATAACTTTCGGCTCAATCGGATATAAGACCTATTGGACATCTGCAAACGGCGAACTAATTGATTCAGTTATTTATTCATAACGCATTCATACATTTTCCCCGCCGTTTTCAGAACTTGAGAGTATCAAAAATAAGGTGGGGTGATCCTTATCAGCATGATCTGAATTATACAAGTACGTGCCTTAAGAAAAGTTAATCTTCTTAATTCAGAGTCTGGGAAATACTTCCCGGCTTGCATAAATTATCCTACATTTCCCACATCTATATACACGAGGCAACCAAGCTTAGAAAGAATGTTTCTTCGCAGGCAGATTCAAGGCAACCGAGATTGGAGTAAGTTTGAAAAAAATCAGGAAATAAAGGGAAGGGAAAAAAAAGAAATCACCGCCTTGTAAAGATGGATTTCAGCGACAACTCTTCCGACAGTGGCGGCAACGAAGCAATTTTATCCATAATCAACCATATTTTCCTCCCTCCACAGCTTCCTGATAATGGTGACAGCAGCGAGGCTACATAAAACGACTGCGTTCTGCTCCAATTAGTCATTTTAGCACTGCGGAAGTTTCGATGCAAAGTGAACTCGACGCGTTTTCATGCGGTTGACTGTGCTGAAGAAGCAATGGTCCACTTTCAAAGCATCAGAAACGAGTCTGGGTTTATTGATGGACAGAAGCTTGCTGAACTTCTCAACTCCTCCGTTTATGATAGAGGTACTTTCCTATGGAGCTTATTTGGATATACTAGATTCTGATTTCAGGACAGATATTATTCTACTATTGCACATAGCCGCTCAAAATGCTGGGCTAATAATCACGCAAAACCAAGATTCAGTAGTAATGGAAGCTTTTGAATTGTCACCAGCGAACGAAACTGTCCTGGGTACTGCAGGTCGGCTTCAACGACATTTCCCCGCATCTGCGATCTCGATTCCCGTTAAGAAATTCCTTGAAGGTGGATTCATAAAAGCCCTGACGGATACTATTGAATTAATGAGTCATCAAGAAGTTATCGAGGCCAAACCAAAAATTTTGAAGAAAGGTCAAATCCACATTGAGGAGAGGGATACAACGGATCCCTTCCTAGTGACAGATTTTCTTGAAACTGTCCTTCTTGCTTGTAGCGGAGAAGCTAAACCGGTTTCCTCCATCTCCAAGAACACCCGGGAAGAAGTCATGTGGAAAAACGCTTTTATGCCTTGGCGGAGATCTCCAGTCTGGCTTCTCATTCGTGTTACTCTACAGCTACATTTCGACCGGGCCCACTCTGATGGGCCCCTGTATAAAGAGTTCATGATTTTCCTGATGACATTCACGCTAGATATAGCGCGAAAGAGAGAATTCTCGAGCGACATTCTATATTGCATGATGGCAAAAATTGCAAGACGACTCAGAAGATTGGGCAATGATGTTGAGGTATCTTGATCGGATGCATTCAGGATACGCTCGATCAAACTAGGGAATGCCTCCAACGACGTTGGGCCTTGATCTCACAAGAGTCAGATGCTGACGTGGACTTGGATATATTGCCTAGGCAAATATTGCGCACTGAGGGATCAGAGCCGTATCCTGAATTGGAAAATCTCATTCGCAGCATTGACTCAGACAAAATGAAGAATGCATAAACAAATTCAAGGCGCCTTGGATACTCCGCAGATGCGACCAAACAAGTTTGCCGAACTTGACCAATCTAAGAGACAAGAGCATCTCCTTTCATTTATCGGCTTTTGAAAAATGGGTCGAGTCATCTCTACTCCTCTGGATGCGCGAGGCGAATGAGAATACATGTAGTCAGCTCTATGATGTGACCAACACTACTACAATCTCTCACAAGGGTGCTATTATGGATGCCCAGAAAGTTTATCAATTGCATCACTGACAATCTTGGAGCTATGGATGGCTTACGACAAGTTTGTGTGCGACAAAAGCCCTCTCGTAAAGGAGTATAACCCCCAAATTCCTGCTGAGCTATTACAATCTCTATTGCTACACTCCAAAAGTCACATGGAAAGATTAGTTTAAGTTGAGAAATATATCAAACAGCGATGCGGCGGCACTTTATCTGGAATATTTTCTTCGTTCGGACGCGAAAATACATTCTCAGTTCGGTATTACGCAACATCTACCATTCATAAGACGCTGCGCGAAAATATCATACAATTAGCGACAGAAGAAAGAGAGCGAAAAAGAAAGGAATTCCATAATAAATGTCTACAATATGAAAATCTACTATCGCGGTCAGCCAGGCTTACATGTGATTACATTACCAGGGTGGACCGCCGCACGGGAAGACGGTACCAGGAGCACAGTGGGAGTTGCATAAAACATGATTTACTTGATCAAGCTGAAGAACTCGTTATTAAAATCCACGAATGGCCTCTTCCTGATGCGGAACTTCAGGCTCGGTTAACTCTATTTGGGCTAAACGTTCCTTCTTGTTTTAGTGCCTGGAGAAATATGACTACATTAGTCATAAATTACGTCCTAGAGTGCGATTACTCTGGGTCCAATGTCGGTCCAATGGTGGATAAACTGAGCCGTTATCTCTCATCAAGATTTACGGGTAATATTCACAGATTGGAACTCGCATCGACAACTAAATCGAACAAACACACCCATCGTCGCAGCAAGAAGATCAGCACTTGTGTAACAGACAAAGATGTTTTAGAGAAAAAGGGCCTACGATACGACTATTACGATAATTATCGCCATTGCTTTGTTTCACACTTTGTAAACGAAAATAAGTTCTCTCAAAGTAATACATTCAAGCTATCGCAACCAAATAATGCGCTTCAAGGCTTCATCTTCCGACCCCCAGGGCGAGAAAACGGCTTGAAACCAAATCACGTCTTATCTCAACAACATTATTACTCCCAGGAACTTTCACTTGAAGAGTCCAAGACAATGGCTAGCCTGCCTGTTGGATATCGTTTACCTTGGGAAAACGTCCTTGTTCAGCTATTTACGCCCAAAATTGACTTTAACAAGCCAAATACTGTCCTCATAATAATGCGGATCATTGATCAAGCGGGCCCACCAGACAATTACTCTACTTATAGGGCCAGCCACCAACAATTTTGCGATTAAACTTTTGTTAAGAGACTTCTTCAAGGCTTATCTCATGCGGTAGATAGAATATATAAGAATTGGGAGTCTTATATATCGTTGAGAGCCTTCATTGCCATTGCTATAAAAGCTCTGAATTGCTCACCAATGCAAGCGCTAATGGAAACCTACCGCCTGTTTCTTGGACGATGCCGCTCGGTTGTCTTCAACTGGATCAATCTGCTTCAAAAAAGCTTTCTGGGCTTGACGACGAGGAAGAGCGACGGGATTTCTATCTCATCATTTCTCAGATGGCACTAATCTGCATTGCGTCTTTTGATGTAGACGAAAAACACCTGAGAATTGTTCTAACAGATACCACGCAGATGCGTATGATGATACACTCATCAGTCATCATACAGAATCTATCACACAGTGTTGGGGCATGCACTGAACCCTTCTACATTAACCTGGCGTTACAAAAACAGCGCGTTCTGTATAATTCCTATGGATTTATTCTTACCGAAACTCTTGAGAAAATATGCCAAGGACCGAATCTCGCCGTTAAATCAGCTCTGCCTTTTTACAACGAAGGAGGTGTATGGAAGCTTTTATCTGACATTGAATATCACTGGCTTGAGAAGAAGACGGTTCCCAGAAATGGCAAGGTTTCATTGCCCATCCAGATCAATATTTTAACGGGCGAACTATTGGTTAACGGCTTACCGCCTTCTCGTCTACCGACACTATATGAGGAACATCCGGTATTCAGGGAACTATTTGGGAGAGAACTGATAGAAGTGATGCCCTCAGATATTCCCGGGACAATTTTCTCGTCAATGAAATCGTATCATGGGTATAACTTCGCCTTTGGAATGGACGATTCTGAGCCTCCGCAGCTCGTTATTGTGGCATCTGCCAATGATGAAATACTAGATCTGATTCCCCGTAGAATCTTGAATAATAATTTGCCAGCAAGCTTTATCGACGACTATGTTCATTGGTATAATCGCCAGTCTGGTATGGTCGAGTTTAGGCCCGCGAAGTCCGCCTGGTGTTCCTCAGATTCGAACTGGCCTTTAAGAGATACAGGATCTGCATGGGTCCTCAAACGCCCAGGACAAACTCTCATCTGCCCAACCTCCTCTACGATTAAGCGCATTTGCCAGAATCCACGCTCGCTAGAGGAAGAGACTTATATACATATTATCCGTGACAATACCACATTTGCGTTGAATATTAGTTTGCCACGTCTTCGGTTAGATTTCTCTCTTGAACAGGGTTCATCTGGAATCCATCGTCGACAGTTTCGCGGAATGTATGTGGATAAAGTTCAACAGATTGGTACCTTGGTTAGCTACGTGGACCTCCGACCTCGCGTCGGAGACGTCCATCGGGTCGTCGTCAAAGTCAACCTCGATGGTAACCCTCTGAGCGGGGGCCTTGCGGGCGGCTGAGGGGCGGAGCTGGAG
>PXNZ01000384.1:0-36542 GCA_003012085.1 Trichoderma brevicompactum | reverse complement strand
GAGGAGAAATAATCTCATCACCTCGATCAATGAGAGGCTTGTAAGGAGGAGAAATAATCTCATCACCTCGATCAATGAGAGGCTTGTAAGGAGGAGAAATTATCTCATCACTCCTGTCAATGAGAGGCTTGTAGGGAGGAGGTATAGGCGCGACAGCACGAGATTGCTCATCTAAATATCCATTAGTATGGTACTACGTTTAGAGATCCAATAACTTTGATATCTTGTGTCGAGAGAACGGGTGGGAAGGAAGACTTCCTAGTCCTCCTTGTCGGTTAAACTCACTGGTGCTAACAGGGGCTGCTGCAACAAAAGCTGCAAAAGCCACTGGGCCGAGAATGCTCTTGAGTTGCATGATTTTTGATAGATCTAGTTTAATGAAGAGGGTGATAATAAAATGTTGCTCCTGGTGAGACAGGATTCAAGCAGGATATCAACATCCTTTATACAGAGTACGCAACAACCATCTATACACAATATCCTATTCTCTTGCAGACCTCGACCCCTGCATACCTCTAGCCTTATTAAGCAAAGTTTCCCGATTTGGATTGGAACATAAGCACCCATTATGAAATTTGGTGACCCCTCTCGCCTCTTGGCCAGCATGGTTACCAGAAAAATCCAGGGACCTAGCACGATAGCTGAGTAAGTCACAAACCCCAAAACACTGGATGGGCTGCTGCAAACCAGATGCCTGTTACGGTTAGATAGTCGGGCCCGAACGAGAAATCAAAGGGAACTTCTGTGTTGGTATTGCGGGTTTTATTCTAGTAGATAGGCCTATCCGCCCAGACTTGGGAATAGGTCATGTCTACTGTGGTTTGAACGGAGCTATGTGGTGGGTTCGCTGACGCTCTGCATGCCTTTATCATCGATGGCTAAGCAATATTCAGACTAATTTTAGATCCGCGGTCTTGTAAGTCGATTGAACGAAGGGATTCACAAGTCCAAGCGACGGGGTAAGAAACTGCGATCGTCATGCATTTGCATTATTGTCATGAGTTGTGATTTAGTCGGTGGCAAGGTGGAGAGTCAGTTCCGCTGCAGGGGGTCTGGCTTATTAATTCCATAAAATTCCCGCGAATCGGCAGCCAAAAACACGGGAGATTGGTCACAACGGCTGGACGGCAAACATTTGGGCGGAAAACATATGCCTCCACTGTGGTGGGCCATCCACCTAAGCAACAGGGTAAAAGGAAACACCGCCAATCAACCACTCATCACTATAGGTTTGTATGTGATAGGTGGGTGTATTTTTTATTTTCACTCTGTGACCCATGTACGAAGAGACGGATGAATAGAATGAAGCGGGACCACTTCCAAGCCGCTTGGTGTGAAGGGATGTCGTATATCGACCTCGGATTTACGCAAGACCTGCATACCAATTAGCCATATTAGAAGATACCCAGATTTGATTCCGTATAATATTAGATAACAACCCTAGGCATATGAAACGTAAAGAAGTGCCTCCACTTGTATATCCCGGGTTATTGAATCGGGAATACCTGGAACAGAACTATAATCTTATGGGACTTTTGAACGCAGGAACTTACGAGAAAGCTCCTACACGAAACTGATGAAAGTCTCCGCTGGACAGCAAAGATTAGCTTCCGTATATGGTACTTAGTTTGCCGAGAATATCACCGCTCTTCTCTTCCCCGAATCTAAATGTCTTCAGCTGAACTCTTTCTTGTCAGTGTTCTTCATCCCATTTTTCAAAGTGTGGTGATCTGCCATGCCGTCATTTACGAGTTCCGCGGTGTATGCCGCTCTGTCTAAGCAAGATGAAGATGATGCATCTTCAACCGAAACGCTCACGACAATGTCCGCTGGACGGACTCGGGGGTCCAGACTGGTGTGGTGCAGCATTATACTCATCGCTATCAACTCTACCCTTCTACTTATAATTGTTGTAGCTGTGCTTGCGGTTTATTCCACTCAGCGATCACCACAGCAATCATGGCTATTGGGCAAATTAGACACAAGTTCCTTATTAAAGCAAACATCGGGATACTGTAAGTTGTAATGTTCTTTATCTATCCACTTGGTCAACATGTCAGTGAACAACTCCTAATTGATATTCAGCACCTGTCTTTGATCGTTATGCCTTTTCACTGCAGCCAATCTTCCAGGACAATCCTCTCTTCAGTGATAAGGTTCTCCGCCAACGACCAAACAATGCAACTGATGAGGCTTGGAGTGAGTTGTCAAAACTCTCTTCATTCACCATCAGCGCGGACGAGGTGCGGAAGTTGGGCCAAGACCCAGTCAGAGTGACCCACATGCCAGGAGACCCTTCTTCGTTTCCTGTGATGCTCTCTGTCACACATCAGCTGCATTGTCTCAATCACATCAGGATGGGATTGGAGGGTGCTTACTACCTTCATGGCAAGGAGAGATCACGCCATGACTGGGCACACATCTACCATTGTTTGGACTTTCTCACGCAAATAACGACCTGCCATGCAGATGTTGACCTTATCCTTTGGCACTGGTATGAGCATATGGAACAACCCCAGCCAAGTTTTAGTGGAGACATGAAGTGTCGCGACTTCGGTGGTCTCAAATCGTGGGTAGATGGCATCGGATTCCCCACAGAAGATATCTGGTACTTCAAGCGTGAAGGCCGGGAGTATGATATGCCAGTTGACCCCGCGTACCTTAAATACTTGAAGGAGCATCCTGAAGACGCAAACAGCCGCTAGTCAGAAAGCATAGAATAGTGCAAAGCCGCGGTAGGAAGAGTCGCAACCAAAAGTTCTCATCTCCTCAAGTGCGCTTAATTTGGCGCTGCAGGCAGCGGAGGTCTTTGCGCAGGACAAGCTTGATGAATCAACATTTTCAATGAAGCTATCCATCAGGACAACAACCAGATGATTATGATACCCTTTCCTTTTTCATTTTCTTCAAGTCAAATAGGTATGGAAAAAGCAACAGTTAGTTATTTAGTTAGTTATATATTGAGCATACAGAATATGTGGAAGTATCTAGCCTGAGTAGAAGAATATAATACTTCTTGCGAAGCTATTTACGACGCAGATCATCATCCCTCTCTTCGCTTAGATAGTTCAAGCATTCGGGGTCCTAAATCTCAAGTCTTTCAAGCCAACACAAGCGATTATCTAATCACTAGTAGAGCTGATGGCCGCTTATACAGAGGAACTCTTAAATGTAAGTCTTTCGTAAGCATCTTTTGGTATTACTAACTGTATTTTGGTGTGAGATTGAGGGTTATGCCAACCAAGCAGCAAGGTAGTATTCCCCACATTTGAATAGCGTAGTAAGGTGCCTGGATTAAAAACTCTAATCCGAGAACCAACGACGCTATGTAACCCCCTTGAGGGCTAGTAGATACTGTGAGCATTAATTGATAGACCAATAGAAGAACGCTCATATTAGTTGCTTCAGCATCCATATAATCGTGCCCATTCAGTGTTTTTGAGGACTTTTTGTATGTCATGTTAATGGACGATGCCGTTCTCTTAAAGACCTAGCTCATAATTCATCTCTCTCTCTCTGTTGCCTATCCGGCAGCTTGAAACCACCTTTCCAAAGTTTCAGAAATGTTCCCTGCGGGTCATATTGATCCCTTATCCTCAACATCTTATCTAAGTCCCCAGAGGTGAGAGATTGTTCATACACAGACTGCTCGCCATTGGCGTAATTGAGGTAGATGAAGTTGGAGAATAGTTTTCGCTTAATAGCCTCTTGTTTTGCCAGTTTACCGAATCTAGCAGTCGTCTGCTTCATTTCTTCATCATCCTTTGGGTCCTTCCAAGTGACCATAAGAAGTATTACTAGCAACTGATGTTAGCAAGCGGCGAAATAGCAGCGGCTGGGTATGTGGATGACTCACGCGTTAGATCATCGTCAGCTTCTTTCATTGAATTGTAAACCGGAGAATCGTGCGATGCCTCTATATAACTCCGCTGGAAGGCCTGGTAGCCTATAGCAATGGAAAGTCCGCTTTTGCCCTCGAGGGACCTAAAGACATCTCCTAGCATCTTATTCAAATCCACAAATAGCTGTGTGTTGACTCTTGTCGTCATAGTGAACCAAGCTGTGCGAACAGGACTCTCAAGTAAAGCCGTCATAACATCGTTAACCACAATATGCGTGCTTCCGAGCTGCTCTGCTTGCTGAATATGGTCGACAGATGTCATGGGTGGTTCTCGTTGGCCAGCGCTATTGACTATGACCGTCATCATCATATCGCTCTGGCCAGGGATATTGACAAAAACGGCTGATTTGAAGATATCAGCGTTGTCGTTATCGCGATTGTATTTTTCATAGTCTGCAAAGATTTCTGACACGCTCTGTTCGGTAGCAGGATAGAGAGTGACAGCACCCCATATACCAGGCGATGGGAAAATAGGCATATCAAAACGAGTGACGATCCCGTAGTTGGTACCAGCTAATCGAAGTGCCCAGAAGAGGTCTGCGTGAGAAGTGGAATTGGCATTGATTATTGCTCCATCTGATAGGACAACTTCATAGTTGAAGACGGTGTTCGAGCCAAAACCGTGAGTATTTGACATATATGCTACGCCACCTTTAGGAAGATTTGTCAGAAGAAAGGGCTACACATGAAGGTATGTTTTCTCTGATTCTTGAAGTCTTACCACCGAGAAGAAAACCGCCTACGCCAACGTCATTAACGCGTGCTCCAGCTGTTGTGACATTGTGGACGCTCATTGCCGCATATACACTGGTCCATTTGGATCCTGGGCCTAACGAAATGGTCTGGTCTTTGAGGGAGATGTCGATTTGGTTCAAGTCCCGCAAGTCGAACAGGAATCCGTCGCCGGTATTCGATGATTCTTGCCACGCCATATGTCCCCCAGATGCAACAGCAAATGCACAGCCCTCGAGACTCGCAATCCGAAGAATATGAGAAACATCATTAGCCGACGTAGGTTTGACTACGCAAGCTGGGGAAAGAGCGTGCTGCTGGTACGAATAATATGTCTCAAGGCGGCCATTGTACACCTCAGTGCCAATTTCGTGGACGATAGATGGGAGTTGGGCATGAATAGCTTTGCACTACACAGGTCGTCAAATTAGCACCATCTACGGTAGCTATCAGTTCCGCATACAGGTACTTACACATTCCTGCGGTGATGCTGTAGCGGTATCTGGCTGTGCTTTCAACGCTTTGCAGCCTATCGGCAATGCGAATACCAATAGTCTCTTGAGTGGCGCCATGTCTCCTCAGTGTGATGACGTTGGTTTAGGAGAAAGATTCATACAAAGATATAGCTGCGGCCTTGGTGCTTGAGCCATTAAATAAGTCCAACCAGAGGACGCTGATAGACGTCCACAACATGCATTGAGCCGCCTATTACTCTGCAGTCAGCTGACTGAGGGGCTGTCAATGGACACGGCACAATCTTGCTATCCTGCTCTATTGGTCCGCTGGATGTAGAGTTGAGTGGTGTATGTTCTGCTTAATCAGCATTTCCTGATTCAGCTTCAGCACATAGTGGTGGGATTAGTGTAACTAAATCTACTGTGTACTCGAAGCGATTACCAATGCTCGAGACATAACATTCAGGCTTCATTGATGGCTGAGAATCGCACAAAGTTTGACTAACCCATCAATTGATTCTCAGATGATGTATCAAGCAAATTTCATGCTTACATTGATCCTAATATTATTTTAGCCTAAACTCATTATAGAGACTGACTGTATTGGTCCAAAGCACATCTATAGTCGATAACGGCAAATAGTGAGCTCTTTGCCTCTCAACATGATACTTGCTAACTACAGTAGATACAGGCTAGCAATCGCAAGCGATCCATATTTCTCTCTTCATTGATGCAATGTTGGGTCAACCCGGTAAAATGGTCATAGTTCATGCTCGATAGCATTAATCAGCTCCAGACCGTAAACGGACAAGGCATGTAGCCATGGGTGTTGATCACTCCGCTGCAAGGGCGCACGCTAGTGCTTCTCCACGCCCTGAGAGAGGCATTGCTTGAAATCAGACACTCTGAAGGGAGGAACAACTAGCACAGTGTATATGAGCTATAAATACCGTTTCCAGCAGGTATCCAGCCTAGTTCAATCAAGCATCCCTTACAAAACTCTTTCAACTCTCGTGATTGATTATAAAGGAACCTGATCTGGCCATTCTTCGGAGTTGTGCAAGCCCCATAATAATTCTTTTTCGAAGTCATGTCAACCTCAGAATCTATCCCAAGACTCCTCAACTCCTTTACGGAGACGTGGTCACCGCGTCTCGTCGCTGCAATCAATGACCACCACGTTAAAGTTGCCAAACTGGACGGCGAATTCATCTGGCACGCGCATCCGAATTCAGACGAGTTCTTCTATCTTTTGTCCGGCAAATTAACCCTAGAGCTTAAGGGCTTGGATGATATTGTGATGCAGGTTGGGGACATGTATGTGGTTCCTAAAGGCATCAGGCACCGCCCTGTTGCTGAAAACGCATCGGTCATGATGATCGAACACGAATCCACTGTCAACACTGGAGATGAAACTAGTTCGGAAAGGACAAAGCAGGCGATGGATGTTCGCGGGCAGTATTGAGATGGGTTAATTTGTATATCAAGCTGATGACATAACTCAGCATAGTGTATTCACCGGTTTAAAAGAATTGCTGATTAAATATAATCTGTGACTTGTGCCGCCCTTGATTATTCCCTGACGTCTGTAGTTTTTTGATTCGTTCTCTCCTTTTGGAGAAATAATCACGCATCCCAGATTTGACAAGCACGCAAATGATGCTTTTGGTAGATCTAGCATTGAAAATGTACCGAACACAGAGCCCAGATACCAAGATCTTGTCTAAGCTTGACTTAGTCAAGTTAGCGAAATCTAGAACAAGCTGACCAGGTGACGTGAGCGCTGATTCAGAGACCCAGCCACTGCTATTGTTCGACGATAGGAGAGGCATCTTCTTAAGTGGTCTAGCGCAGGAGTGCCGAAGCTCGCCTCGGAATAGTATTAGTTAGCTGGAGACGGAGATGCCGTTTCTGATTTATTTTGACCAATCCCTCGATAGACACCATTGATTAGTATGGAAGCTTATGGATCAAAGGGGTTTTTCTTTTGCTATGCTTACATAGACTTAAGCTTCCTCAGCTGAGTTGTTGCTCAAAGGCAATGAGACTTGAAAGTCCCGGTACAATGGCTACATTCGCAGCTCAATTGTGCTTTTACTGAATTATGACTACATTCAATCAAGGTGTTTTATCATCACGTCTTACTCTATGTGAAATACTAATGTTATTGTATAACGTGATGGCGAGTGGTTTGTACATGCAGACGGTGTGTAGATATGTATATGCCATGATATGGTCTTCCGTTCTATTCTGATGTGCTGTGAGATCTTGATCTGGGACAAAAGTATGAGACTGTGTTTGGTCTTTCATGCACAAGATCATTATCCATTAGATCTCTAGAGAAGCAGTCTAACTATGTTTTGGGATATCACCATTATTTCAGCCGGCCCTGAGTTTTACCGCCATAGATGAGAAATAAGGACGGATCTTGAGTCAAGCGCTGGTCATGGACTGTCTTTGAAAGGGTATCCCAGCCTCGTTCATGCCGGCTTCAACGGCGCAAGGCATATATTGCAGATCAATCATTGTCGAGATTTTCACACATTGCACTAATATCCACAATGGCCAACTACCGAACAACGACAATACGGCTAGTGGCTTGAGGAAAAACGCTCTTATCACATTGAAGCAGGATCTAGCTACGGTCACGAAATTGGTGAATTTGAGACTAACAGAATAGTCAATAAACGATCAAAACATAACAGCTACTCTCAAGGCTCTATCCATGGCAGGGAAGAAGCCGGTAATGCAAATCGGAAAATGCACAAGCTGTATGGTGATATTAGATGCTTGGCTCGGTGGAAAGATGAGTATCATTTTGTTCCATTTCGGGGCGGGGCGAAGACACATTTGGATTCTTGTGGAGTCGAAGCTCTTAAGCCTTGATTCAAGTATTATTCGATGCACCGTGATGAAAACGGGCGGGTGCTGAACTATAATAATTTGCCCAAGACGGCGACCTCAGTATACGTATAATGTGGGCAAAACTAGAAAGTAATGCTTGGTAATGCTGATTTACAGCTTCATTGAGAGCTCTGACGCCCTTGCCTCGTGTGGGCTTATCAGTGGAGACAGCCAAGATTCGAGAGGCCAACCCAGCGCATGCCATTCCATGTTTCTACGGCCGCATGTCAGACTCCCTGACCCTTCCAAACCTCGCTTCTCAGCCACCTTTACCCAATGCATAGAATAAACTACACATTATAGGCAATAGGGTCGAGAACAATACAAAAAGAAAACAACCCGAGGCAACTTCATTGCCCTGTTTTGTTGAGCCGTCATTTGGCCCAGCATTTACCTCCATCGCCACAATCTGGCAATTTGCAGGTGTACTACCCATCTGCCCAGCCCTCAGCTACTACTCCACCTTTGAACTTACCGGCTCCTTCCGACTCTCAACACTTGTCATTAGTCTCTTCCTGCTCACTCAAGGTCAGTGCCATCTTCACTTCATCGACCATTCTCAGTTGCTCGCACTCTACGAGAAGCAATAAATGGTACCCAAAAATGGAGTCCTTGTTAGTATGTAAATTTCTTGGATCGACGAGCCAACTTTTCTGATCAAAGACACTATCAATCTTATTTGGAGTAAAGAGCTGTCCGAGCAAAAGGTAGGCTATAGAATTTGTATTGGTAATCAGACTATCGTCTTTCGCGAGTACATCGCCGATGTGGTCGCCTTTCTCTCTATGTCTCGAGATACTGCCGCTACTCTTACACATTCTGCATATTAATACCTGATAATAGCCAGTGTCTTGGACTTCTCAATTGGGAGCAAGGAGCTGGTCCAGGAAGTCCAAAGTTGCCAAGCTTCACGCAGCGCCAAGTTACCGGAACAACTAAACATGAAAGAAGCGAGTTACGAAGACAGCTGAGTAAGCTGCTATCGCCACTTACTTGGATAGACAGGTGTGGTAGGGCATCTAGGAAAAGTCAACAAGGATAAATTGGACAGTCTTATGTTCAGACAAATCCGATGCTACATCGCGCAATCTAGAAGATATTCTTATCAATTCATGAAATAGATCTGACAGCCCTGCCAATATATTTTTATTTAGTTGCCCGGATTGTATGTGCCTAGAAACATCTTACTCTGAATTGACAATAACAATTGTTATACCACCCGAATCCAAGTCCAAGCTTCGCAAGCTCTCCAGTCACTCTTTTACCCACCTCCAGAGACGAAAGACTAGCATTCTATATTCTTACAGGCAGCTGATGCATCTACCTCTAAATGTATTTCAGTCTCTAGTGACAGAGATATAATTTACCCAGCCACACCTTGACAAGTCGGACGCCCGCCGTATAGTTCCGTCACCCGGTGCGGCAACTTCCGCCGTTTGGGCTCGGCCCCACTATGGGCTTAGAAAGCAGACAAGGCAGCGACGGTTTATTATACCTATAGAGATCCAAGTGCTATGGAATTATTTCTTCAAAGATTCCATTTAGCGGGCTTTGCTTATTGAGCAAACTATTGAAGAAGAATTGCGATGGTTGTAAAGGGTTGGCGTTATGACGTCAATGCACTTGTTAATCTTGTATGAAGACACCCTATTGATATTTGGCAAGCATGGCAAGTATGAAGTATGGCAAGTATAAAAGGCAATCAGGAACCATCCATTAAAGTACATGTCCTCTATCATTCTTCCATTTGTTAGAATTATATTAGAATTTCATTAGAAACGTTAAATCCGGTTTACAACCACTCAACATGGCTCCTAGAATTCTCTTCGTTCTTACCAGCCGAGCAAAAATGGACAATGGTGCTCCCACTGGGTGGTACCTGGTTAGTTTCCCAGCCGTTTTCCCTTAACTTTTTTAAACAGTCGCTCACACGTCAGTTCTCAGCCTGAGTTTGCCCGACCTTATTACCACTTGATTGGTCCAGATGAGGCACAGCCCAGAGCTGAAATTGTCGTTGCTTCCCCTGCCGGTGGCCTTGCTCCGATAGACGAGGTGTCAGTGAAGAACTTCAAGGACCCTGCGTCGGTTAAGTTCTACGAAACTAGGAAGAATCTCTGGGAGCAAACAGCACCCCTCAGAGAGTTTCACGGAAAGGCATCCGAGTTTGATGCCATTTTCTATCCTGGCGGCCACGGGCCCATGTTCGACCTTGTTAACGACAAGGATTCCATCAAGCTAATCGAGGAATTCTACAATGCCGGGAAGATTGTTGCGGCTGTCTGTCATGGCCCTATCGCTCTCGTGAATGCCGTTATAGACGGGAAACCGCTCCTCAGTGGTCGCAGGGCCACTGGCTTCAGCAACGCAGAAGAAGACGCTATCAAGCTGTCTGAGGCCATGCCTGCTCTGTTGGAGGACGAAATCAAACGGGTGGGTGGCAGCTATGTCAAAGCAGATGCGCTTTGGAAGGAGCAAGTCGTCGTTGATGGGCGGGTCATCACTGGCCAGAACCCAAACTCTGCCCAAGGTGTTGGCGTTGCGATTGCTCAGGCACTTGGTAGGTCCAGCAACTCTTGACGTGTTCCGTAAATATGCTAACCATACGGCCTAGGTCTTGAATCTGCGTAGTGGCTAGATACCTATACTAGGAAATTTAAAGCAGTTTAAAGGCAGATATAGGCGGTATAAAAACTCTGTTACTGGTGGGGTATAGAGTATTTAAGAAGACTAGGGTAGATTTCGTAAAGCTAAAGGAAATAAAGAATGCCGATTGAAAAGATTCTACTTGACTTGTATGTGGTTTCGGGAGGCTTGAGTGCAGTTTTTCATTTCAAGGCCTGCCTTTGTTTTAGCTGCTGATGCAAATGCCAATCGCTGTTTACGATAAGGGGTATCAATATCAGCAACAGTTCACGGTGGCCCCAAGCACTAAGGAAAGAACTTTTCACAAGTTTCAATAGTCGATAGGTCTATGGAATGCTTGTAGCACAAAAGCTTATCGCCATGTATTAGTGATGACTCAGTTCAACAATAGGCGGGTCTTAACCCTAAATCAATTGAAGTTCCGCTCAAAGCTAGAGCTAGCGCAATTATCGTTGCTAGAGTCCGCTTGCCGCAATAGCTGCGGAACATTTCCGCTAAGTATTAGGGGTCAAACATATGGAGAGTTATTCGGACACTCCTCGACAACGACTCAGATCCTGACCATTTGTTAGAGAGTGGAGAATGTAGTGTCCAGCTGTGTTGGTTGTCATGGACACTAGACTGTTGTGGACAAGTCAAATTAATCAACTACGCGTCGCCAGCTAACTTGGGGGGTTCATGCAACCAATAAAAAACAAGGACTTTCAAATTTGAAGCTCTTTTGAACGCGGAGCCGTTGAGAGACTCTAGGAAATTGATAAATAAGACAACTAAATCATACTGTTAAGATACCTAGTCATATGTATATGAAGTTTACCTAAGGTTGTTTTCTTGAAAACTGTGCAAAAAGGGTCTGCTCCAAGAGCCACTTATCTATGATTGGTAATGATTAGGTATTTATTCTTCCTATTAACTTTAATGATGTGTAAACCAATCATCTTCGTCTATATGCCCATCGGCATGTTTGGTCGGGCTGCTTGGTCGGGCGTCAGCCAATGCGGCGCAGTTATAGGATGATTCACAACCGATGTCGCCAACGCCGGTAAGAGCTAAGCGAGATTTGCTTGTGAAAGGCGAGGTGGAGCATTGGGGACTCGCAAACAGAGACAACAGTGGTGTTAGGTGGAGGAGACAAATTCTATATATAGGGGAGATTTGATTGAGCCTTCAGTGCTTGATACAGAATTTCGCTGAAAATGGGTATATTACCGTAGCGCTCACGTAAGACTGCATTCAATGGTTCGGCTTTTAGTTCCGAAACACAGACGTGGCTGATAACTGGCAAATTTACGAAGTGCATCAATCTACGGACTACATACTAGCAATTAGGCCCTCCCCGCATAAGGAGAATATCTCTAGAGCTAAGGTCCGGTTTTGCAAAAAGTACATATAGGCGTTTTCACGCACTCACATATTGATCAAAGGCTCGAATCGACATCACATCGTTATACTCTAAAATGGAAACTTCTGGACAACCTGATGGCCAGCAGGCTCATACACCAAAGGTGTACCCTCTGATAGAAACACCTCAGTATGCAACTAAACAGGTAGCAATACTTCGCTCCTTAACTGCAAATTATCACATGTGTTGACATATTTTAGACTGACAAACTTACACTAATGGCAACCGAAATGGCATGCGTACACAATTGCATCTTGCGCTGCCTGAATGCAATTCACAAGCATGCCCCAATTGTTCAACCAGCTGAATATGGGGCATTCATCAACTTTGTTCGCATGTGGCATACCATGGTCCTAAAACACCATGACGGTGAGGAACAATATATTTTCCCTCGTTTTCAGGAACAAATACATCCAGAAGCGATGGTTGTCTCCCAACAGGAGCACGAGGCCTTTCACGATGGTATGGATGAAATGATCAACTATGTAAATGGCCTGAAAGGGCGTGAGAACGAGTTCGATCGTGTCGAGTTCTGTCGCATCATGGATAGCTTCTCCGATGCCTTGGTCACGCACCTGCGGAATGAGGTCCCAGCCGTCCTGAAGCTGGGCGAGCTCGGAGATGTGGACGCAATATCGAAAATCTGGGACAGCGCGGTACAGGAAGACATCAAGAAATTTAAGATGGTCGACTTTGTAACACTCTTGCCCCTAGCAATATTGTCTCATGACTCTGAGTATGAAGGTGGGCTGCACCGCAATTTTCCGCCTCTGCCAGCCGCCATGAAGTTTATCGTTCGCCGTGTCCTGAGCCGGCCATACCAGAGCTCATGGAAGTTTTTAATTGCGGCCTAACGAATCTGTTTGCGGCCGTACCACACGCCCTTGCAACCCTGTGGCGTCTAACATGTTTTACTTGGCAAAGGAACTGGCCAGTCTTCAGCAGTCGGAAAGGGTGAAAGATGGAAGAGCTGGAACGAAATATTGTGTGTTGAATCACATGGTGCATTACGTTCCACCGTTGGTCACTTTGGCGATTTAAGGCGAAATTTATAGATATCATAAGCATGTGAAACACATGTCTGCGTTTTTGTTTGATTGCTCTGCCGATGGGAATGGGACATTGCAAACCAATATAATCGGGTTAGAGTACAAGAGTGAATTTCATATTAGATTACAACAATCTATTAAGTAATTTAAATAACGGCAGCAGTAATATCACTTCGCTCTGCTTTATGTGCAAAATGTAACGCCGCCATTGAGTCTTTGAAACATAGATCAACCTTGGTAAAACAGTGGACCGCAACTCATCTATACGACAAAGGAGAGTTGTTGATTCTGGCATCAACCTTCTCTGAATTACACTTCAACAGTGAGAGAAAGAGTCGAGACACAGCTGGTTAAGTTCATGCCTTGTTATTGCTTTGTTTAAATATCGTTTGTAGATACTTGCACGTCATCATTAGCAGCCACTCTGTATTGTTCTCATGCCTATTCATGTGCCTATTCATGTGCCTACTAATACCCTCTAGTGAATTCATCTTCTCGCTTAGAGACTGCTCCAGAAGACGGTTTTCTTCTGAGAGCCACTCATCTGCCGCAAACAAAAAATATACATTCCTTCCACTAATTCCAATACTGCATATTGCATACCTTGCAGAACGCATCAACCCCTCAATTCTCTTATTGTGCTGCATATATACCTATTGGCCTTCATAGTCGGACACTAGCCACTACGATGCAGCCAAGAGATCGCTATGAATTCTGTGAGGCCACCCTGTGCTTCTTTCTTCAAAACCGGGGTACATATATGACGAGGGCAGGATGCAGGACAGCACAGATGCAACGCAGCAGCCTACTTCGATAGCATTTTAGCTTGAAGGAACATTCTGTGCAACCCACATCAGCTTTCATTCCATTCAATTAATTTTGTCTTCTATTGCTGGACCATACAGTCTCTTTGGAGGCAGCGTTCATATTGAGCCTCCAGTCTTATCAAGCCCGTACACCTTTCCTGAGAAATATTCTCGCTAAACCTGCAATTATCTCAAGTTGGCTTATCCTATCGCCTTCACTATTCTTCAAGTTTTCCGCAACGCTGCTAAAAGTATCCCAGACTTCAATGTATTTGTTATCTGTATGACGATTGGTACCAATAGACGTCAACGCGTACTCCATTTGCTTCCGTTCCCTTATTTTTAGTAAATCTTCTTTTCTTATCGCAACGGTCTGATCAATCTGATTCGTCTCGTTGGTATAGAAAATGCCCAATCTGACGCACTCGATGATCAATGCAGCCAGACCAGTTGCAAGCGCAGTCGCTACCGAGCTCCCTGAATGAGCTTCGAATTTCTGAAAAGTTTTGTCGTAAACGTCCTCATAGTTATGATCGATCACGACCTCATGACCGGGGAAAATGAAGCTTAGCTCGTGTGCATCACCAACTGTATCAAGCATGCTACCCGTGGCTTTAGCAGCGCCAATTCTGAAGCTGTTTGGATTACTGCCATGTGGATACATCGGGTCTGCAGATTTTCCTTGGTCGCTAGCCGCGCAAAACATAAGAAGGCCCTTTGTATTCAAGGCAACATGAATTGCATCATCAAAAGCTTTCTTTTTAGCTGGTTCTGTCGGCGGCTTGATGGTCCATGAAGTGGATATGATCTGAGCGCCTTGCTCTGCTGCATATTCAATCGCCTATCATTTCTGTCAGAGAAATAAAGAAGCCATAACTGCCTAGAGCTTTTTACCTGCACCGCACTCTCAGGGTTGATCTGGAGTTTTGATGAGCCCTCGCTTGCAAAGGTCTGCAGCTTAATGACGTGAATCACGGCGCTGGGGCAGACGCGATGAATTAGCCTTGCCATTAATGTTCCATGTCCAGAGGAAGAATCCCAGTATGGAGATACACGCCACGTTGAGCCTTCTTTGTAGTGATGAAAGCTCTTGCCTAGAAACTTCATGCCTTTGAAGTCAGGATGCATGATGTCTGTTCCGTCATCAATCAAGGCCACCTCGACTGGGCCCAGGGACGAATCAGTTATCTTATCTCTCAAAGAACGTATTTGCCTAAAGTAGGAAGCAAAATGCTCCATGCATTGCATCCACTTGTGCGGATCAACAGCTCGTTCTTGGTGTTGGTTGAGCTGCCTATCCGTTACAAGAGCACCCATTATGAAAAAGTTGCCAGTAGCAATTGGACCCTGTATTTTAGGTGAAGGCCTATCAGACGCCCATGACTCACGGAGCCGTTTCTCAAAATCATGAAAATTACTGTTAATTCTTATATCAGACTCAAAGCCCTATACGAAAGAGAATGTCAGTGGGCTACCAAGTAGCAAGCAAATGCTCGTGGATTGGGTACCTCAACTTGAGTGACGCTAATTGCTTCCAGCGTGGGTATCATAGCCAGGCCCTCTTTTTCAGACCACGCTCGTAGGGTGGTATTCCTACCACTCCATTGGAGATGAATTTCCCGCAAACATTTGCCAACTCGAGCAAGCGACACCGGGTCAAGATCCAATCTACGCCAATCGAGTACCTCAACATCCTGCAAACAATGAGCCTTCGAGCATTCCCGTATGCAAATATACACAAGCAACGACTTACAAACGGGTATAACGCTTCTTCTATGGCCTGGTCACTATGTGATGGAGCTTTCATATCGTCGACAATGACCTAAATTTGGCCTTAATGAACCGATACTCAGGGATCTATATCATAGGTGTTCTTGGGGTTTCGTACCTTAACAATGCGCTTCACCCCTTTTTGTTTAAGCCATTTAAAAAAGAAGACCAAGTCCTAATAGAGTCAATAGAGTCAGAATAATAAAGTCAATACAACCATATCAGACGTACTACCCGGGTCTTGTGCCTTATATTTGGAGAATCATCCTCCTCAACCAACTCTATTTGAGGAAATGCTACATATTGTAACACACTATCAAACTGAAGATGACCGAACTGTTTTTGAAACTCAGCTCTCCGCAGTTTCCTTGGTGGTCCGAAGTCAAACCATAGCTCCTTATCTGATGAGGTTGTTAGTCGCGCTTAGATGAAGAATACATCACCAGGACCAAACTGCCACGTACCTTGCTCGTCTTGAATGCGCAGAGAACGAGATGCACGATCTGGGGTCTGCGTTCGGAGGTATAAGAGTTTGAGCTGCTCGCTAATGTCCTTAGCCGCTTCTGCCCTTTCTTCTTCTTTTTGAAGTATCGAATTTATGGCGCTTTGAGCTGAAGGAATAGGCGATCCTCGACCTGAGGAAGGCTCCACTTGCGTGTCTAGATATAATTTATGACCTTCACGGTCCCGCGATGCAGACACAAGTGGGATTGAATCTCTTCGCTTTAGACCAGAGCCCACTAACCCGAGCCTATCTATAGGTAGTGGTGGGGGCCCCATCGCACCAGTATCAAGCTTTGTGGTAGCCTTCTTTAGATCCGACTTCGAATCGTATAGTTTAGACTTGCCGTCTCTAGCTTCTTTTGCAAGGCGCTGAGTGAACTTCCTTTCCGTCTCTCTCCGGGAGTCTTCATGGTACTGGTAGACGGAGAAAGTGCGATTGTACGTTGAGATAGTAACATCAATTGCTTGTGGCCCTCGGTATAGCAGCTCTTTGACAATATTGACTTGCGTCTTACAGCACCTCTCATACTCAACAGCCAAGTGCAGAGGCGTACGGCCTCTGTTATCAGTGACACTGAACATTTTCTCAGGAACAAAACTGCAAATGATTGTGAAGATGACCTCCCTCAGCTCCTCAGAACTAAAATCGCAGATCAAGGCAGTGTGCAAGCATGTGACCTCGCGTTCGTTGTCGTGATACTCGCATTCACTCATTAGTGCGGGCTTGATTCGCTCAAGCGTTTTTGATCCAAGGTTCTTGCATACAGCGTAACTGAACCTCTCGTTACCTACGCAGAGAGCGGCGGTGAGTGGTGTGCGCTTCGACTTGTCCATTGCGCCCATCAGATACGGCAGTTTTACGATAGCCCGTGCCATGAGCCATTGCAAACTAACTGATGGCTTTGGGTTGTGGTCGTAGGCCAGATAGTGTAAAAAGTTGTGTCCTTCCCAGGTAGTTTTATCCCAGCTTTGTTGTCGCTCAAGAATAAAATGCATGCGTTGTTTATTTCTCTCAGTCTCGTTGAGACTCTGTTGGGAAAGCCTTCGTGCATCCTCGATATCTTGGTCAAACTGTCTCTTGACATGATCTACATCAAAGCCGGACGTCGTTGTTACCGGAGGCAGGAATTCTTCTTCATTGTCTAGGCCAGAGTCGTCCCCATCATCCATAATCTCTGTGGGCCCGTGGGACATATGGTCCGGATCTTGAAGGCCAGGGTTCAACATGTCGTCCACCACCTAACTTGATGCAGATGCACAACGAGAAACATCAAGAAGTTGCGCGGACCTGTGAATCAACTGTTAGCCAAGTGAGCAGGAAAGCTACAAGCGGAAAAAGACTTGAGCGACCGAGAACAGTGCCCCACTGGTAAGCTCTTTTTTTCCTAGGATAGAGAGGGGTCACTCTATCACCAATTGAGGATATCTTTCGTTGTGTGGGGTGAGCAGATAGAAGGTGGCCTATTGTTCGCCTAGGTGAGCTGTCGTATAGTGCGTCAAACGAGGATAATTCTCTTCAAAATCCTCATACATGTCACAGCCTGATAACAAGGCATAATCAGCAATAGCTTACTATAGTTTTCCGATTACGAAATAACGCTTTCCATTCTAGATTTCACGAGTATGCATCCTTATTGGGCGGGGAAGATGTTTGTAATCTGGTGTGATCGTGCCTGTCCGTGGCTGTGTTGCATATTTCCAAATTAGATAATGGTCTGGCCACAGTGCAGAGTACTATAGGAGTACATCCCATGACCTGCTTGTCGCTTTCACTGCTCCTCGGTGTCGCAGGCACAGAAGAAACGCCTGTTTTGTGATTGAAATTTCCTCTTAAAACTTAAATATAGCTAGCACACAATGGCAGAACGTCGTCGTGAGACATTGTCCATGCTCCTTGAGGATGATGATGAGCCTCTTTCAGCGTTGGAGATACCCCTCCACGATACCATCAATGGTGAGGATGACACGTTCCGGACTGAAAACTCCTCTGTCAATGATTGGGAGAGACGCAACGTTATCGAGCGCACTCAAGGCAATATCCATGCGCGTGTTGAGCTGATGGAAGTCATCCACGGAACCTACGACGACGACGGGGACGAGGCAACATTGATGGTATTCCGCTTTCGCTTTGATCCACAGAAGAACTCGCGGCGTGTAATACGGGCGCGCATCAACATTGAGTTCTTCGCTAGCAGTAAGAATGGCGCCACTCCGATTGTTGAAGCCATCGCTCCCGAGGAGAGATGGACTGTGTTGCCCACAGTGGATCAAGAATCGATTACACGAGGGGGGGATCTAAGCCTAGGCGTTTCGGGCGTGCCTTTTCTCCAGGCAGATGGGACGCTCAAGTTCGAGAAAACAATAAATAGGGATGTTAGCGATGCCACCACTATAACCGGTAGCATCAACTTGGGGACGGGAAAGAACTCAGGCGAGTCGTCAGTGGCAGCGTGGAATTTGCAAGAAAACAAGCGGCGGCAGACGGGTGTGCCTACTTCAGTGAAAGCTGTAGTACTCCTCCGCCGAGAGAGTAGTGAGCCTTTCAATGCCAAGGTTACTCTTGAGGCGGACGTTGATTTCATATCAGGCCTGGAGAGGAAGTTTATGAAGGTACCATTGGATGATCCGGTTCTCTTTAATCCTAGGATCACAGAGAAGAAGCCTAAGAAAGGCACGAGTTATAATGCGCAGGATTTACGTAGCGTCGATCTTTACTCTTTATGCGATGTGAAAATGGGAGTGGAAGCTCATTTCGCTGGAAGGACGAAATGAGTCCTTTCTCAAGGCTGCGCCATCCGTTTTGCTTGCGCAACTATTAGTTTAATATAGATTCACCATCCCTACATGATAACCTTGAGCTTTGCGAGGTTTCATGTAACTAAATAGTTATCGCGGATGAGGCCCAGTTATATTTGTAGCTTGATACAATAAAAAGCTCAACCATACTTTTGATGTAGTGCCCAAGACCACAAAGTTCAATTCTGGTATCGCAACCGTTGAATTGGTCGAAGATGCGGCATTTTGCTAAATAAACCTACCTGTAGTAACTTCAAGCACAGAGCTGCCTTCAAACATGGAGTACAAGCGCACTTGTAGCTTTGGCCGTAATATGGCGCAGTCTTTATAGATCCATCTTAAAATTAGTCGATATTATTGTTCAACTAAGCACCTTTTCCCACAAGACGCTCTTGATATCCTGCCTAAAGAATGTATACGCATGTACTCTGCTATATCTTCTCCGAATAGACACTGTACTGCTACCCCTCAACACCCCCCTGTAACCCCCCACTCACAGGATGACAACGCACACATCCTTGATATCGCATAGAATGTGCTACATGTGTTAATACTTGCTTGCTCGATTTGTATGTGCAGTCTTCAGTTTCATCAAAAAGATGGGAAATTCACTACTTATGTCTTGAGCAGAGCCTGATTTTGACTTCCTTGAGTACCATTCTAGCTCTCTCTCCCCATCTACTTGTCTCGCGGTGCTTTATATCACATACGCTCTTTTAACAATTGTCAAATTGCTTCTCTTATTAGGAAGCTAAAAAGTCTATGTATCGGACTCGTTTAATTTATCGGCAGTTATGACTGTCATAACACCACTTGAAACGGAATCGTCAATCGCGCAGACTATTAGTGGTGAAGAGGCCGTCCAAACGACGGGGTTCCAGCAGATAGACCATGACGAACCAATAACTAAACCAGATGATGATGGCAAACCTGCCGATGGTTCTGTCAACCATGATATAGATGAAGAGGGAGATAATTCTAGTCAAGGCATGGATGAAATCGTGTTTGAGTAAGTATCCGCGTTTGGACAAGTTTTGCTGCAAGATTCCAATTTGACTCAAATTCCTAAGCATAGTTGGTGTTCATGGACTCCACGGAAGCGAGGAAGTATGGGCGATGCCCCCAACCTCCGACTCGCCAAGCTCAACCTGGCTCAACCAGCTCTTCTCCGAAATAGCCCCCAATGGAGGAAGGTTTATTTCGTACAAATATAACTCAGACGAAGGGTCTATGGAGTGTTATACAATACAGAGCATCTTTCAGAGAGCACACCAGTTGCTGGAACAACTGGCGCAACTCCGAACACCAGAGATCAAAGTCGGTCACACATATCCCCTCGCGGAGCCATTAGTTAACTTACAACTTCGTAGGAATCGAGGCGGCCTATTTATTTTGCTTGCCATGACATCGGAGGACTAATTGTTAAAGCGGTAGAGTGACTGGACTCCAAACGGTGCGATCTGGATCGAACCAGCTGACCATGTGTCCCTAAATTAGGCTATCATTGTGGCTAGCTTAAGTGAATCTACGTATGCAGATATCCTGCATTCGATACGCGTTATTGTAAAGTTGCGCCCCTATTATTTTTCCCATTGCTCACCAGTTAGTTCTAACAGTTGTAGATATTTTTCGGTTATCCACATAGGTCACTTACTAATGTTGGTCTCGAAGAGCAGATCTTCTGGCTTCTTTCTCTTCGAGATGGTAACTATCAGCGCGGCCACACTATGAGACTTGCCAAGAGCATTGCTGAGACGATAAACGAGATCAATGATGAATTTCTACATACAAAAATGCTAATTCAAGCACGTGTTGTCAATATATTTTCCACTCACGGAGATCCTGCAAAACGAGTTGGTTTATCCCGGGCGCTTTATGTGCTTGAACGGTTTTATCTAATGCATTGATCTAACGAGAATATGATAGGTATTTGACGAATATACTGCCACGTTGGATGTCTCTTTTGAGTATCGATTGCCGAGTGCTAAACCGCATCTCGAACTTGTCGATGCTGAGGAACTCGACACGTATACTAATAGCATTACTCCAGATGTAGACTGGCTTAGTATGTGTGCCCAGCCGCCAGTTTGTTAATCACTTGTCTCATCAAGGAATTCTATAGATGTCTACAGCACGAGTCTACGCAAACTTCTACACCAAGCATCACCAATTTACCCAAGCCTGAATTATAGCGCAACTGTGGATAACTTAGAACTGGATGCTTTTATCAAAACTAACTATAATCGCATTGTGCATATTCGGTGTACTTCTGGTGCAGATGTGGTCTCTGAAAGAGTCCGAAACTATCTAGACGCAAGCAAGGACGCTGAAAAAATGCTGTTCTATTTCCGCTTCAAAGGCCATGATGTTAGATTCAACACTATAGAAGCAATGCTCTGGACAATTTCCGCTCAAATTTTCTACAATCACCCAAATAATCTCAAAAGGTATTTAGATATTGCCTTTCACAGCCTTGACGAAGAACAGCCATGGGGGTTTAGAACGTTGTTTCGAGCATGGAGCCGCGTTGGCTTCAACTACGGTAATAATACACTATATGTTCTACCACGTCCATATTACCACTTACACGCTTTCAGATACCATCAGTGGCCTCTATGTGCTAGGATGCCTCGACGAGTGCGACGATTCCGCGTTGCAGTTTCTATCTCAAATCCAAGCTCGCGTCACGAACACTGAGGGCCGATGGAAGATTGTCATTATTACGACCAAAGGGACGACCAAAGACGAGCTAATCACCAATGCGCTATCTAAATTCCCTCCAGATATTATGGCCCGCATCGATTATAGCCTACCCAGCCCTGTGCCAGTCCATGCCGGATTCGAGGTGGCCATGCTTCTCCAGGAAGATCCTCGGTATAGTACCAATGGCTTACAGGATGATTTGAGGGCCTTGATTTCGAGCTATTCAAAGGATGAAGCAATGTGTCGAATTCTGATCGAGCGGCTTAAGTCGAGGCAGACCACATTAGAGTATGTTACCCACATGTTGAGGAATACCAGGGCGCACAGCCTGGAACCAGTTTTTGAGACAATCCTAGCAGATGTCCCCGAGAAGCACCATATATGGGCTAAAAAAATATTTTCATGGATGTTGTCATCCTTCAGACCATTGCGAACATCTGAATTCTGCCACATCTCCTATCTACTTGGTGACTCAAGAGACAAGGCCAATGTGTATTCCGGAGAACCAAACACACGACGTCGCTTAACTAATATTCTCCGTCATTTTGGGGGGTTGCTGGTGGTAATTCATGACGAAGTGCATTTCGCACATGCCTCGTTGCGCAGTTGGCTGAAATCTCTGGATCCTGGGGAAGACAAATCAAGCCCTGCTACTAAGGAATGGTATAGGCAGACAACAGAACGGAACCGGCATGCGCTCATCGTGCAGACTTGTTTAGATCATCTGCAGGAGGACATTGATCCGGCAGGAGCCTGGGCTTCACAATTGCCGTATGCAACGCAGTTTTGGATAGAGCATTATAAACTAGCTGGGCCCGTCGAAAACGGTATGAAGATTGTGTTTGAACATCACCTACGGTTAGCACGCTGGATCAATGCATACATGGCTTTACCAACCCCCTTCCTGAAACCGCTGCGAATAAATCGAGAGTCGCTACCCATCGCCGCGCATTTTGGACTCGAAGATTTCGTCAAGGCTCTCTTGGAAAACCTCAATGAGAACACTGAGTTACTAGGCCAAGCATTAGTCGAGGCCACGAGGGCGGCTCAGCTACCCGTCCTCCGGCTTATTATGGAGCTGTACCCAGGCGGCCTTGATTTGAACGATGTCTATGTACAGGATGCACTACTCGCAGCCGCTTATTGTGGAAACCTCGAGCTGTACCGCGAGCTTATCAATCGCATACATGTACCTGAGCCACACATGATGCGCCGACAGCAGCCTAAGGAGCAGGACAAAGAAATATTTACCAGCAAGAGGGAAGGGATTATACCGCAGGTCGGCGACGAACCACCATCTTGGCTGATACGGGTTCTGTACCGAACATGCTGGCTGGATGCGGAGGATATCGTGGCCAACCTGCTTTCTTTTGGTGGAAGTGCACTTCTGAGAAATGTACCATTTATAGACGAGGCACCGCTACACATCACTTCTGAGTTCTCTCACATAGGCATAGCCAAGCGGTTAATCGCTGCTGGTGCAAGTTGGACCACAGACACTGGAGGAACAAGCCTTCATGCAGCTGCGCATGGCCCAGGGGATATAACAGATTTCTTACTAGAACAGGGGGTGCCTATCGACGCTAAGAACTCGTTCGGATGGACGCCTTTGCAACTGGCATGCCAAATGGGAAATCTCGTTGCAGTCGAGAGTTTACTTCGTTACAAGGATTTTCGAGAATACCTGACACCTAACTTACCAAATCAGCCCCTATATTTAGCCGTAACCCATCGCTTTTATAAGGTCACCGAGGCGCTTCTTCGCCATGATGCTGATCCAAATGTATCAGATGAGCAAGGTTGGACCGCTCTGTGGGAGGCGGTCACTTCCAATAGAGTCGATATTTGCCGTCTTCTGCTAGCGTATAACGCAGATCCAAACTCGACCTCTGAGCATGCCCGAAATCCATTGCTAAACGCAGTGAAGGGAAGCAACATGGATATTATCAAGCTACTTGTCGAGCATGGGGCTGATGTGAATAGACAAGAGTCAAGCTCTCACTCCTTGTTCACACCAAGTCTGTCTTCAAGCCGTCTTATGGAATAACAAGTGCTAACTGGATAACAGTCTATCTGGCCACGCTTCACAACCAGCCCGAGACTGTCCAGTATCTTCTTTCTCAAAATGCAGATCCCAACATCCCCAATGAACAAGGCTACACCCCCCTCTGGATCGCGGCACAACGTGGCCTCCCGGATATAGCTCGACTGCTTGTTGAGGCCAACGCCGACATTCACTCATGCGACAAGGAAGATGAATGGACACCATTGCACATTGTCAGCGATTCTCCCGAGACTGTTCGCATTCTCCTCGCGAACGGCGCCGACGTCAGCAGAGCGAACAAAGCGGGGAATACTCCATTAGACCTCGCTATCTTTAATAATCAGTATAGAGTCGTCGAAATAATGCTTAATGAGTCGAAAAACAAGCCCGATTTATCGCTCAGCTCGACTCAATTAGCGCTGCGACAAGCAGTTATCAGTGGTTTCAACGAGGTCGTTTCTTTACTCCTTGAGGCCGGGGCAGACGTCAACCTCGTCGACGAGGGCAACACGTCGCTTTTAGCCTTCGCCATGCCGCTTGATAACGAGGCAATGGTCCGCACAATCCTTGAACACCGCCCAGATCTCAGCATCAGAGATAGCAAGGAGAATACGGTGCTCCATGAGATTGAGCATGAGACGCCAGTGGCATCAGTCAGGCTCGTGGTAAACGCCGGCGCTAAATTAGACACGCTCAGCATTACCAATTGGACGCCCCTTGGCATCGCAGTCTTGGAGCGTAACGAACAGGTTGTCTCGTACCTACTAACAAAAAAGGCCGTGATCGACACTTTGAGCATCAGTGCCTTTAAGGATATAGGCACGCCATTGCATACTGCGTGCCAATGGGGCACGTTGAGCATGGTAAAACTACTGACCAAGCATGGCTCAGATCTCAACTTTGTTTGCCCCTCGGCACTGGGTTCACCATTAATAACAGCCACCAGACGTAGTAAGAACGAAGAGAAGGATGATATAATTAAACACCTTCTCTTAGAAGGTGCTGATCCCGATCCTGCTCTACCAGCAGGTCTATTCGGATATCCAATCATATCAGCCAGCTTCCGCTGCTCAGCTGAGATTGTTCGGTGGCTTCTCGATCGCAAGGTGTCGGTTGATGTCAAGGACGTCTTTGGCAGAAAGGCAGTCCATTTCGCTTGCTACAACTCCCTCGAGGTTCTCAACGCCCTTGAGGTTCCCGATTCAGATTTCGCCGTCAAGGATCTGGTCGGCCGAGTCCCTCTTCATTATGCCGTGCTCAGCGGCCGACTTGACCTTGTGAAGGAAGTCTTGGCTCGCTCTGAACGAGTTGGTGTTGGTATTGATGCTCGCGACAGCGATGGCTGGACGCCACTGCTCTGGGCAGCACGCGCCGCGTCTGTCTCGTCATCTGAGCAATACCTGATCTCTCGGCATTACGATGTTGTGTCATTTCTCCTTGATAAAAAAGCAGATCCCAACATACAAGGGCGTGGGTTATATAAGGACTGGACAATCTCAGAAATTGCTTATTATCACAACGCCGACAGGTATCTCCCAACATCTCCTCTCCCAGAATGTTCTTTGGGATAGCATTTACTAACTCTTTTACTCTTAGTATCGCCGACCTGGTCACGTTAAGGCATCCAACAATTAAGAGGAAGCCCGGACCAAAAAAGAGAGGAAAGCTATATGAACTCTACTACTGCGACTGCTGCCGCCTCGAGGTCTCGGGTGTTTACTTCGAATGTATAGACTTCTTCAATGTCGGGCTGTGCTTCAAGTGCTACAGGTCCAAGTCCATCATCCTGCCCCATAACAAGTTCAAGGAACTTGGCTACGACTGGGATTCAGACGACTCAACACCCCAGGCAGAGCAGCCGGAGCCAGCTGGATCGGCAAGTGGAAAGAAATCCATCAAGGAGGAAGAGAACATTGACAATCAGTTTGACGATGAGGTTGTGGATGAGGATGATTTGCGGGAGCAGGAAAAGGATCTGCTTGAGGATAGAAATATGTGAAATATGACGTATCAAATTTCAGTAGTTGACCGGCGTCGTGGAACAGTACGTGATACGACTCTGTATATTGCGTGACTACTTTTTTAGGGAAAAGACTATATGAAACAATACAGCATAGTATAGCATAAATATATAATATACTATCCGTCACGACATGCACACGCGAATAGCTCCATCAAAAAGGTGCAGTTGCTCAATGTTTCCGTTTTCTCGAGGCATCTTAATCGCACGGTCCGTACCGCTCCTCCGGAACGCGTTGACTAATCGCTCGGAGTTTATTTCGATAAAGGGAGAGAGATCCGGGCTAGTGTACGGAGTACTCCCGTATCGTAGATGATAAATGCAGCCCGGATAGATGAAGATTTGCCGCTTTCGGCAGTTACCTGAAACAAGGTATATTAATCGATACAACACGCATGAGAAGTACATGTACGAGGTACAGAGTACAGAGTACTACTCCGTGCATGCATACGATATAACACAACAACAATGTCTCTCTTATGTAACACAACTTATTAATAAATCACCCCCTCCTCTCGAGAGCCTTGTATAAGACAACGTCATTATACAGCTTGGGCTAGACCAGTATTAAAACTCATTCCTCAGAAATGGTACCAAATCATCCTCTTTATTTAAATCTATTTGCAGTACTCATTGGTATCTCTCTACAAAACAAAAGCAAGAACACGCCAAGCACTATCCCGCTTTATATTATATAGAATCACATCCCAGTTTCACATGCCAAATCAAAACCCGAGAGGATATCCATTCTTTCACCCAAAAACACACAAAAGGTAATTATTTCCGTCGTCTCCTGCCTTTATAAAAAAAAACCGCATATCATTATGTTTATCTGTAAGAAAAATAAAAGTGATCCCAAATGCAAGAAGAAGAAGAAGAAAAAAAACAACAATCGAGGTTTTCATTGCCTTGACTTGGTTCGCATGCCTGTCATCGATGATGAGCTCCTTACCGAGCTCGTCGTGGCGGTGAGCATCGCCGGCGGGCCGCCCTCCTGCCTCTGTCGAAGATCGAAATCTTTGAGGAACGCGTAGACGCTACCCAGCGGCAGGTATTCGAGCAGCGGCCGCAGTTCATCGGGGAACATGGCGGCGCCGTGATCTTTGATTTCCTCGTTGACGCGGTTGAGCCGCAACACCTGCATCCAAGACACGATGTCGTCGCCCAGCAGGAAAGCCGGGAACCGCGCCTTGGACATGTCGTCAAGGATCCATGCGTTGCGAAAGTACGGCCGGTTGAGGAATGCCACGATGGCCTTGTAGCTGGGCACCTCTCGCGGGTCCGTGATGCCCTCGGGGATGTCGCTTAGGTGTGCAACGGGCCCCATCCACTGCATGATAGGGGCATAGTCCTCTGGATGGGCCTCGCGATCACCCGGCTCGCCAAAAGTGAGGGGCATGCATTTATCCCACGCCTTGATGATATCAATGGCGAGATCCGAGGTCGAATCCTTCAGCCCCAGCCAGCCAACCACCATTTTGGCGTGGCGGTAGGCTCGCGCCATATGTGCCCGTCGCTCAGACTCCTCACGCGTGTCCCGCGGATTGATACACAGGAGATCGAGCCATATGCGTAGAGGCGGTGAGCCAGTTCGCGACGCGCCTTGCTCGGCGAGCATGTGTCGTACGTTCTTGAGGAGAGACCGCAGCCAGCCAGGGGCTTTCTTGGGTGGCGTCGGCAGCGGGTGTGGTGTCGGCGTTGTGCCCTGGAGATCTGTCGTCGAAACATCGGGAGTTGGCAGCGAGGCGGCCAAGAAGACGACTCGCATGTATCGCAGCGCCTGGGCGAGGTGGACGGGAATGGTAATGCTGGCGCCGTTGAGGAGGATCGTCTCGGTGACGGTGATATCGCCGTACAGGGCCGAGAGGCCGATGAAATCGGACGTATCGCTTAACTTCTCATGCACCAGGCGGCACACGACGCGCTCGTTAATGTCGTTGGTCGTCGCCGGCTGCAGCTCAAGCAAGCGCACCTCGCTCCCGGACCGATCCAGCGGGCGGTACCGAATAGATGTCGCGGCGGCTTCGGGCGGGGCCATGATTGACATGCAATAGATGCTTGGAGAACTTCAAAAAGGTTACTTTCACGCGCGGATGAAGGTCAGCAGCCCAATTTTTTGGTAATCTCGATTGCAGCGGCACTTATAACAGCCATGGAAGGGGTCGTGTCATTTCCGCGGTAACATTGGGCTTGGACATGAGCCCTTGTAGGGCATCCCATGCCGGGGGTCAGGTGTGTAGTTGCATTAACAGCACCCGATGCCATAGGCCAAACCAATTGCACGATCCGGCGCTAGCTTGAGGCCCGGGCTCATTCAGCAGATCAGCTTCTGGCCAGAGCTTGGAGCTTGGATCAGGAGCTCATATAATACAACCCCGGGCCGGTTATCAGAGCTTACTCGGACGAAACATTTCTCCATGTCCAACACCAACAACAACAGCCGCCCATCCTCATCCTCTCCTCGTGTGTGCCGTCGGCCAACGGGATTTTGGGGCCGGACTATCTATAATGTACGCTATCCGCATTTAGCCACTAAGACCTAACAAACAATTAACCAATTGCCGCGAGGCGCGATAGAATGCGGCAATGCTAGGATTCCTGGCTTGTCCCGATTTGTCTACCTGCAGCTCTGGGACCCCTGGCGATTGTAGCCTCGGCACATCCGGATTTGGCTCGCTTCGGGGCAGATTGCCTACCTCAGGTAGTATGTGTTATTCAAATGCTCAATGGGCTCCAAATTTCGACAAACTACAAAAGTAGAGGCTTGTTGTTTGCGCAGCCAAGAGTTCATGGCCGGGGGGGGGAGGGATAGCAAGTAGTAATAACATGGTACGGAGTATACGGAGCAGTACGGAGTAGTAGTTATAGGAATTCAACTAATCAATCCTACCTGGCATCTGATCCATTTCGACCCCCGTACAGAGGGGTATTCTGCTGCATTACCTAAGTTTTATAAAGCCCACGGGAATACTTTTGTCCATATCTATTATTATGCAAGACAAAGCCCCATTTGAGTGTTCGGTACTAGTAGTCAGCCAGGGTTGGCATGGCCATGCCATGCAGGGTTGCCGGCTATGTGGTCCTACGAATCGTAAGTCTCAATTGCTAAATCGAGGAAAAAATTGATGCAATGCAGAACCATCCGATTTATCGTGCAGGTGACAATCCAGCATGAAGCGCCCGTCACGAGGCTGACGGTCCATCATCGACGTTACATTCAGCTTCACGAACTCATCGGCTACGAAACAAGGCATAAAGACCAGCCCCCAAGACCTCGTACGGGCATTGCTGGTCAGTTCGACTTTTTAGGCTCGAGAGTAGGATTGACAGTTTAAAAACTACCAAAGTTAGTTTCTCACCGCTTCAAGGATAAGACAACACATACATGCCACTATCCCCAAGCCAGCAAGTGGCGATACCAGAAACATGGATAGACCAACAAACTTGATATCATTGTGGAGAAGAACGAGTAATCGGCTGGCAGGGGGCCCCTCGTGTTCTTGCGGAGAGTTCTGCCTAGCAAGGAATATGTGATGCTGCAAACTACTGCTGAAGATTTGTGCCATCTTGGTAGCATTGGTTACGTCAACGGGCAGCGGCAAGGACCAAGATGCCGGTCGAGTTCGTCCTCGTCCTCGTCATCTGTCTCAAGCTCGACTTCCTCATTCATCCCTTCCATCTCATTTAGGCCAGCTTTAATATACATCTCCCAAAGAGGACATGCAAACATCAGCTTACCCTCGCCGTTTGTTCAGCTGTTCATTCAGCTGCCCAGCCCGATGTTGGCAATATTTCCTCCTCCTCCGTATCAATCCCAGTTTTTGTGTGGTGAATGTGACCTGTAGTGCTGTTGGTTCACCCCAAACTTTTTAAGAGGCTCCATCGTTCTGCAGATGCGGCCTTTTAGATGCAGTTGGATGGCAAGAGGACGCCCGTGAAAAGTCCATATAAACAGGCGGAGGGATCCAACGCTCACACTGATATTCTGTGCCAACAATCCAAGTTGATTTTCTTACATCGATCACAATGGTGTTCTCTTTGTGCGTACCCTTGCCTCACCAGAACTACTGGGGTGAGTTTGACCTTGATGGAGTCAAGATCAAGGTCAAGTCGCCGAAGAAAGACGCCTTCCGGGACGGCTCGGACCAGATTCCCCCATATTTTTGGGCCAAGGGTGTCCGAAATCGGGTTAGAAGGCTCCTAGGGCGAAAGCCGAGGAAGCATTCGTCCTTCCCCATTCACCCTGGTTACTCAGAGGCCAGAACTCTGGTCGGAGATGGCGCTGTGGCAGATTTAGAAATACTGTCCAACCAGGCCCGGGATTTTGTCGCCGAAGTGTTTGCAGACATCGAGGATGTGTCGGAAACCTCGTCCGTGGGCGAAGGCCAATCTTTGTCCTCTTTTGAATCAGGACCCAGGGTGGTCCAGCTGAGGCTATCCGCCGATCTCCAAAATTGGAAAGAGACCCAGCATGCGGCTGGGAATATCCTGCCGCCAAAGGGTACAGGGTTGAGCCCGGCCTCAGGCGAAACCATTAGCAAGATCGGCGCAGCGGACTGGCCCGAAGCCCTAAAGACGAACAATGCATTGTTCGGCTGCGGCATTGCCAGCCTGCTCATGGGCGCTGCTGATGCGCCAACCATGTTCTCCAACTATGTGACCGACATGGCCTTTTACTATGAGCACGGCTATAACTATGTCTTTCCGACATTGGAACCGCTCCTGCAGAGAGGGCTGGAGGACCCTCATGCGCTGCGCACCCCTGGGGGTCGCGAACGGCGAGACGCCGTTTCCATTGGCAAGCAGTATATCCAAGGCAAGATTGCGCTCGAGAAGCGGCACAAGAAGAACTTGTCATACCGGTCGGCTCGATTGAACCGGCGCACCGCACAAATTGTCTCTTTGTCAGAGAGCAGCCTCCTGGGCATGGCGGCAGAGGCAATAGCCCGGGGCTTCGACCCTGGTGCGGTCATGGCCGATCTAGTCTTTAGCTCACCGGGCACCGACGTCGTCGACGTAGGATGCGACTTGGTGAATTCAGAGGTCATGAACTCGTTTCTAAATGTGACGGACATCACAGAGACCGGCGTCGTAAGCGAAGAAGTGCTGCACAAGGTGTATGATGCCTACGCCGCCACAAGCGCTAGGATGCTAACCCAGAGGTGGCATGAACCAGTAGCCAGAATGTGCGCAGCTCTGTATACATGGCATATTCAAAACGACCGGCACATGTTCTTCCGGCGCGCACTCCTGGGCTGGTCTAAAGCAAGGAAAACACCTGCTCGGCCCCAGTTCGAGGCAGATTTCGACGAGGTATTTGATAAGCAGTATAGGACAACAGGCTTCAGCAGGCCGCTTGACCCCAAGTACGCATGCAACGGCGAAGATACATGTGATCACGTCAACCACTTCCTCCATCGCCACAAAAACAAGCCGCTACTCGCAGAGCTCTGGTGGTACCTTGTCACCGGTCCTCTAGAGTATGTCAGGGGAGGCCAGGTCGACGAGCAGCGCGAGTATGACCTCGTTGAGGGCTCGCGGGTGCGCATGGCCGACCTCTTCTCTCGGGGCCAGGTGCTCGAGATGGTCTGGATTATAGCCCACGCCAGCCATCACGCCTGGCAGGTCAATTATCTATTTGAGGCCGCCATGTTTGGCAGTATCCTTGACGGAGGCAAACTTGCCGGCAAGCTTGATAGGCAAGAGGAGATTCAGGAGAAGTAGCAGAGGTGATTTCTTCACGAAGCAAGCTGAGGATGAAGTCAAAGAGTACAAGTTACCAGCGGGTCGCATGTCATATGTCACATTTGCACCAATGCAGAGTACATGCACTACACCGAGGGCGGGGTTACCCGGGAGGCGTTTCACAGACTGCTTGGCCCAGAAACGCGGCACAGCATGATATTTATGAATTAGGATAGAATGATTTTATGATAATGCTGAAATACACGATTCATGTTACCAAATAAGTTTTACATCCGTGAATATGAAAACGATCGATTTGTCGAGATAATGACACGAAAAATGTAGGTTAAGCCTTTCCATATAAGTGTATTTCAAATATCCGGGCAGAGTTCCAGCGGGAAAAAAATTAAGACAACATGAGTAAGGAAAGTTATAGAGCGTAAGAATTAGAAAAACTACCCAGAAAAAAAAGGAAACTTGAATTTCTCATCTCAACGTGATGACGAATACGACCATTGTTTACGGGACTGTGCTACTATACAGAAAAGCTGACTAAGAGAAAGGTGCCGGCTCCATTTCTGCAAATGTTGGGACGAGATATTCTATCAAGGCTTTTTTCCACCCTTGATCATATACCCCATGTCTCGCAACGCAGCTGATATATACGGCCGCATCGTCAATAAACCCCGCCATTTCAACCGCCGAGCCCTGTTCACAGCCCTGTGGCTGCTCACATGAGTATTCCATATTCCTTGTTCCAAACGCCTGGTATTAATCACCTCAAACGACGGATCTAAAAGTCCGCCGCTCGGGCTTGTCAGCCTGCTGATGCGCCCAACCACCAAGACTCCAAAAGCCGAACACAGCGCCGATAATGCGCGGCGCACAGCCTCGCAGGGGTGCCAATCCCTGGATACAAAGGAGGGGTAAAGGCAATGGCGGAATATGCATTGATATACCCTGTATATTTGCAAGAAACCGGGTGGAGATGTTGGGAAATACGCACCGCAGTCGTAATATTGGGAAAGGCCGCTTATAAATGAAGCCTTCTAGCGCTGCGAATGTGATCCTAACCTTTTAACAACCCTGGACTCGTGGAGTAGTCGATGCTGGTTCAGCTCATTTGTAAAGAGGTCCAAGTCAGTTCTCTAATATCCCGTGCCCACTTCTATTTTGGTCAGCTGTATAATCCCTTGTACGAGGCAATCCTTCGTGCGGTCATCGTTCATGCGAATGGCATGGTGTACGTAGACACCTTGCTCACTGTCTTCAAATCCACCTGTTATTTGTTCAAATGCTAATAAGCTATACAGCATGTACTGGCTCACCATTCTAAGCCTGGCAGGTACATGTATCATAATAATCATCTCCCTTCACAATGAGATCCACAAGTTCCTCCGATGGGCGGTCGTAAAGTCTATGAGGATATTGCATTGCAGGAGTGCATCATGCATGTCTGTAATCTGGGATGAGCTTCCCAACCAAACCGCATTGCACAGTTGCCCTGTGTCATACCGGTCGTGCATCTGCCAAAACCTACAGGGGTTTAACGGCTTTCTGTTGTGTTTTACCGCGTTTCTGCTACCTCGGCGAGGACGCTTCGATAAGCCCGATTCCCTCAATCTTCTGCAAGAATACCTTCGCACTGACGTAAAGACTCTCTTCTTGTGTTTTATGGCATCGCTTGTGCCAAGTGCTCAAGAGGACTGGTCATATAACTCTTATACGAACGGGGTAGAATTCCGGTATGGACCATCATTTCTCCAGTTATCACAAAAAGGGGAGATATATGAAGGCAATATTGTCATCCAGCCCTCTACCTGTGCCGCCACGAACCGACGTACGAAGCTCGAGTTTGAACAGATTCTGATGAGCGGATATCCACCTTGGTTCAAGGAAACAGTTACAAATACGGCTGGCATTACTTTCTCATTCCCCAGTCTCCTTGACAACAATCTCAAGCGAAGCGGTTGGATTGTTGCAGTTGGGCTGGGCGATATTGATGACCCGCTTCCTTACTTTTCCACAAGATTTGGAAACTTTAAGGAGCCGGGATGGAATCATGGCCGAGGTGGCAAGGGCGTATATTGGGTGGCATGCAAGCATTTGCAGAACGCCGTTGAGGACGGATTTGGCAAAAGGTTCCCTCAAGACACGGCTGTTCAGGCCGCCAGGAAGGCTATCAATAGCATGATGGACGAACACAGCGCGAAAAAGGTTGCCGACCTTCTCCGGAACAGCCCTCTTGAGAATACAGACATGCCAGGTGAGCTTACCGGACAGCTGAACAAGGAGGATATCGAAGCTGCAATCGCCATTTTCAATAACTGGCCCAAGTTTGACGACGCTGAACTGGAGCGACTGCGACCTATACTTGTCGCGGTGCTCGCTGGAGCCGTGCGCGGGCTGGCCAGAATTTTCCAACACCTCAACGTCTGTAGCTTTCAAATTCATGGAAGATTCGAGGGGATCTTGCAAATAAATCCTAAAGTGTATATCCCCGGCCCTTAGATGGGTTGACCTACTTGGATAAAGACACACACGAGCATTCAGCTGGGATAGAGTAGCAATACTTGATATATTATCTAAATGATGTCTATAAATAATTACGAGGATAATTTCAAAATATTTATTAGTGTTAAAAAGGAGATGATAGATTTCAACCTGAAGTGCAGCCTGGAAGTCCTCATAGTCACACTGCTTCTCACGTGGCTACCTGCATCTTGGTAGCACCCAGATTGCTGTTGTGCATGGAGATACTACCTTGAGTTGCACAAGGCACACTTTCACAACCAAGTACCTATGCTTATCGTAATACAGTACATTCTTAAAACACGGAAACTGTATTTAAAGGTACCTGTATTTTGAGAAGACTAAGCTAGCACCTTTCCGCAATTTACTTGCCAATACACGTCAATATTAGAGCCAAGTTTACTCCAAAAGATACCGGCATTGGCCAGATATACTTTGTGCTACAGTGTGTTATATGCAGCCTCACCATTAGCGTGACAGCCACAAAAAAAAAAACCTTGTGAGCAATCAATTTTATAAGTAGTAGTGCTAGGTGGCAATGATCGGAATCATTGCAACGCTGCCGATTATCCGGTCAAGGAATGCGGCAGCAGCAGTCCTACTGCAGCCCGGCGAAACACGGGCTTCTCAACAGGAAGACGGCATGTCTGGACGAGGCTAACAGCAATGGCCCATTCCGTAATCCCGCCAATGCTTCGATGAAGGTGCGCAACGATTTGCAGAGCCCCATGGCTAACTTGAGCGGGTGGTTGGAGGGATGAGGATGCAAGCCCAGCGCGAAATGCATGTGACAGAGAGCCGATTGCAGATCCCACCAAGCCTTGACCTTGTTTATCTTGCAAACAAAGTCCAATGCGGGGAGAGATGTATTATGTGTGTGTGTGTGTGTCGCCAAATGACCCGAGCGGCTTGGACCAAAAGACACGGCGAATCATTCATGGCTGTCAGATCCGACGGCTTCATAGCGCATGGACCTCAGTTGGAAATTGCCTTGAATACGGCTGGGTGATGATCCGCGATCTGCGCAAGAGATGTACAGACAAGACTCTGTTTCCATGGCATGGCTCCATGCATTGCTCCTCACATGATGGATCACTGCGCGGGGAAACGAGCAAAGCCAAGACAGATCAGCTCCTTACCATCCACGACTTGAGAGAATATTCCAAGGTGGCAAATACTCCAAATTCTCCATTTTCTACAAATACTCTTATCCTGCAACGTCATAAACAATGAACTAAATAAAGCTCAGCTGAAGTCCATGGCTGGCTGATCGGGATCCGGGTAAGGACGGACGGGTGGCCGTTGGGGGTTTTTTGGGGGCCAAGCAATGGCAATCTAGATGAGCTCTCCGTCCGTCTGCTAGGCGCCGAGAGATAAGCATAAAAAAGGGATGGAAGAAGGAGAAGGAAAAAAAGGGGCGGGGGCAAAGTTCCGTCGTCCTCTCCGTAGTAGTCCAAATCTCACCAATGCCAGCTGTGCAAAAACGCCAGGGAATGATTTTCACGGGGTATTCCGGAAGGATAAAGTACGGGGGTGGCTAAATGGCTGACAAAAAAGAAGGCGAGGACCAACAGCATGAAAGTAACGAAAAGTAACACACATGCGCGTTTAGCCCCCAACAAAGACGGGAAAAAAAAAAAAAAAGCAAAAGCCACCAAAAACGTTGACCCTCGAATCAAGAAGAAATGAAGCGGGATTAGAAATGACAGAAAGGAAGAAATGGGGAGCTCCTTGAAACCGGCCTCCGCTGCCAAGGAAGAGCCGTGCCGAGACCTGACTGGTTCCAGCGAGGTGCTTGTCTCACCTGCGCCGAGAAATGCCATGGCCCATTACTTGCAGTTGGCGGATCTGAGTCGTCACGAGGCGGGTGAGACATTGCAAAGGAAATGCGAGAGGGAAATGCATGATTCCGGCAAACCGGATCTGCCTGTCTCACTGCTGGTTGCAGAGAGTCAATTCCATTCAATTATTACAAAAAATTTCCCCTTGAAAGTGTAAACAGTCAAAAATTAAAAACAAAAATATAATAAACCAAAAAAAAAGTCAAATAGATGAATGCATCTATTGCTCAGCCAAGAAGCTAACTAGAACCCACGGGCTGCGACTAGACAGGCAGAATGATACGAGGAATGGAGTCGCGCGCCCGCGGATTTGCTCCGTAACTTGTGCAGTACAGCGCTCGTTGCAGCGCAGTTGCCCACTAAAACAGCGCTGCCAGCCCCCCCAGCACTCCGGCATTGGCAGCCCCCGCCGCTGGGGCCCTTTAGCAGCGCCCCTAGCGAGCAATTCAGTGGATGGCGCACACCCACAGCGCCTTGCTAGCGACTAGAAGAACCCGCAGCGTCCCCACGCCCGGCGCCTGGCTCGCCCCACTGGCCGCTGTGTCATCAGCGCTGGCCTGGAACTTGCAGCGGTAGCTCCTTGGCAGGCTGTTGCGATTTTCTTCGCTGCAGCTTTCTGGGCACGACGACGCAGCAGCAACTATCCGAACTTGCAGCGAATGGCAGATCCCAACGATATCAAGCAAATCGCACCTATCTCCCTCCCTCTCTATAGAGTGCATCTCCATCTATATATACTCCATATATATATATAT